>JBBDHG010000584.1:0-47500 GCA_037951165.1 Lophius americanus
CATCAGACGGAGTGACGGGAGAGAGAGAGAGAGAGAGGGAGAGAGGGAGAGAGGGAGAGAGAGAGAGGGAGGTGTTAAAAAAATAAGGCCAATGCTGGTGTGAGCCGAGGTCCAGGAGGGTAAAGGTCACGGTTAAACCGGCCCAGGTTCATTCTCTCCTTTCCCCGGCCTCTTCCTCTGGAGTCGGCCGCTCCTCCCGGCGCCATCAGGATCCGAGAGACGGTTTCAGGTTCAGGGTTTGACACGATGGTACAAACCAACAGGCTATTCAGCGCCAAACAATGTTTCAAAAGCCTCAAAGGCAGCACTGATATTAGATGGACTGGGTCAGATTTACTTCCCGTCGTCATCCCTCGCCCTGGGAAGGAGGGCCGCGAACCCGGCACCACCGTCAGCGCTAACAAAATGCGGAACAAATGAAAATACGAGACACCGTACGTCTCAGCTTTGAGCTGTAGTTTTACAGAGTTCATCGTTTTGACACTTGAAGGCCACCGTAGATTCTTGGATACAGACGTGATGTAGGTTTCAACGTGGAACTTCAGAAGCCCACCCCTCTTAAGGTGGGAGGCCCATATATGGGCATCTATGTGGTTTGCTTTTATTTTACAGTGCACAAAACTAGACTGACCAATCCATTTTTTATTTTATTGTAACGTTAAACTGTCCCAGATATTAAATCAATAAATTAAGTAAAATGTGCAAAAAATTTTATAGGTTGTTTTTTTGGTCACAGATTACTCACACATAGTAACATATTACTCATACATAGTACCAGATTACTCACACAGTAATGGATTACTCACACATAGTAACATATTACTCATACATAATCACAGATTACTTATACATAATAACAGATCACTCAAACATAGTACCAGAATAACATATTAATCACACATAGTAACATATTACTCATACATAATAATAAATTACTCACACATAGACACCGATTACTCACATAGTAACAGGTTGCTCATTATAGTAAGAGATTACTCACACATAGTAATAATATACTCACACATAGTACCAGATTGCTCACACATGTTAACAGATTGCTCACATATTGTGACAGGTTCTCACACAGTAATGGATTACTCATACATAGTAACAGAGTGACATATTACTCACACGTAGAAACATATTATTCACACATAGTAAGTAACATATAGTTACGTATTACTCACACATAGAAACAAATTACTCACAAATAGTAACATATAGTATCATATTACTCACACAGAAACATATTAATCACACAGAAACATATTACTCACACATAGAAACATATGACTCACACATAGAAACATTTAGTAACATATTACTCACACATAGAAACATATTACTCACACATAGAAACATATTCATCACATATAGAATAGAATAGCTCCATTGTCCTTGTTTTTGTCTAGTTTAGGAAAAAATCCAAAACCAAAAAAAAGCAGCAGCATCAAAATATCACATCAGATGAAGTGGCAGATAAAAATATGGGAATATACATGAAATATATAGAAAAACGAGGTAATCAAACACAACAGGTATAATACAAGGAGGTATTATGTACGGTACGGAACCTTTTTTTTTTGAAAATGAATGATAAATATGTCACCTCGGTGTCCATAGGCAACGAGGTGATGAAGATACGCCTGATAATTGTGGCGGTGTTTGAAGTTTATTTTGGGGATGTATTCCAAGCTTAGCTTTAAATAACCAATCCTCATCAGAGAATGGATATTTTACAGTGTGCTCACAACAGACTGTTTCTTCAGTCTCACATAAAGGACGCATTTGGCATCTTCCTCCTCTTCCCTCCTCCTCTGTCTCTTCATCCCGGCATGTAAAGCGAAGCGAACATTTGCTCGGCACCGTTCCACAAAGGTAAACAGATGCACACGCACTCGTCTTCTCGCGCTCGCCGGGTGTCGCTGCATCACAATGCCGCGCAGAATATGGTGAGAACATCTTTCTCCCGGCTAATAAAGGCCCTCAAAATGTTTTGTTGAGGCGAGCCAAAAAAGATGACGCCACAGCCAAAGGTTTGCGGGGCTGGATGTTCGATTAGCTGCTATGCTAATGGGGCACTAATGCATGAAGAGGGGAGCTGACAGGGTGAGCAGGGTTCTGCTTTGCCTGCGTTTGACGTGGGTCAGGATGTTTACCATCGCACAGATAAACGCGGCGCTGAAACAAATGTAACACTTAATTTCACAATAAAAGGCTTTAATTGGGAAGTAAACAACCTGGCAAATGTCATTAGGCCTGAAACGCAGCTCTAGATCAGAGAGCATGAGATTTCCTAATTAAGAGCCGTAATTGGAATTAAACCAGAGCGTCACAAATAATGAAGCGTTGGAAGAGAGGAGACGAGGCGTCAGTGGGGGAAAAAAGAAAAGAAAGATAAAAAGCCGGAGTTTACTCTGAAAACAAGCTGAATACACCAGACGAGATCGGACGCCGCTGACGCCGACCTTTAACCCCTGACCAGCAACACTGCGTTCATCTCTCCGCATTCGTTTCATGTTTATGTATCAGCCGGCACTTTTTTTTCCTTCCTTTGGCTTCAAAGCTGTGAAGAACTTTGAAAAACACAGATACGCCATAACATTACAACCACTTACAGGTCAAATGTGTTGCGCGGTGGCGTATTGGGTAGAACTTCTGACCCACATCAGGAAGGTACAAATCCATCTCTGGCCCTGAGGCCTTTCTGGGTGGAGTTTGCATGTTCTCGCTGGTTTGCGTGGGTTCTCTCCGTGTTTCCTTCCCTCTTCCTTTTATACACGAGAATTCAGGAACCGCCATTGCCGCCGCGTCGACCACATTTCCTTTGTGTTCATCATTACTCAAAAACGATTTCATGCTTCTTTGTTCTTTTCAAATTTTGTACCCGCATAGACCTTAGTGTGAGGAAGAACTGGAGTGATTCTGGGAAAGATTGGTTTTATATTTTGGACACTAGGGGGCGCTCTATCTCTGTTCAGGCCATCATTTCTCAACCGTGGATATGAATCGACTGAAGGAGATCTGTCTGGTTTTATTCCTGAAGACAGAAATACTAGTTAACTGTGTTTATCTTCATCATCGAATCGTTGTGGGATCTGATCCTAGAACAGTCTGCTGACTTCATAGACATAGTTAGGTTGAGGACATGCTTGTACAACTCAGGGGGTTTGGGGCTTTTTGGGGATATACCCTTACTACAGATAAACAGCTTACATGTAAGATTACTGAATGTTGAATATTCAGATAGTCAGACATTGTGGTAGCACTGACATCCGTAGCAGGTGTTGTTGCTCCTCCCCCAGGGAGGAGGGGGAGGAGCAATCTTACTTTACCTTCTGATCATCTTCAGAAAAAAAAAAAAATTCAAAATTCATATAACTAATCAAACTCACATTTAATGAGTTTTTTTTTAGTGTGTCTCTTTTTCTCTCTTGTATTTTACATTATCCATAATAAATGTAACGTTCCGCTCCGACCGGCATCTCATCAAAGACTCGTGTTCTCCCATCGCACGGGTCGGCGGGAGACTCCACGTGTGCAGTCATGTGGTCGGCCCGGAATTTAAATTAGACGCTGTGTTTAATTGTCTTTTTATCTTGTCATCCTGACAAACACTGTCCTCCTCCTCTCTTTCCTCCTCCACTCTTTCCTCCTCCACTCTTTCCACCTCACTCCTCCTGCGTCTTCTCCAGCGCCGCAGTGGTGGAGGTGGTGCTGGTGGGCCGAGCAGGGCCTCATTAGTCCTATCAGTGGACGGCCTTGTTAGCCCTAACAAGTAGCCAGCTGACAGCTCCATTCAGCCGCGCCCCCCCCCCCCCCCCCCCCAACCCCCCCATCGGAGAAGTGACAGCTTTAACTGTGGCGGAGGGCGCCGGCGATTTATGAGCCGGCGCTCTCTCTTTAAACCAGATTAGTTCTTTTTACATTAACTGAGGAAAAGTAGGGCAGATGTCCGTATGACTGGTTGTAAATTTGATAATGACCACCATGTTAATCCAACCCCCCCCCCCCCCCCCCCCTCCCTTCCTCCCCGCGCCCCCTCTTCTCCTTCATCGTCCATGCCCCCGCATGGCAGGTCAAGGCAGGGACGTAGCTGGTAACAGGATTACCAACGCTGAGACCCTCCTCTGTGTGTGTGTGTGTGTGTGTGTGTGTGTGTGTGTGTGTGTGTGTGTGTGTGTGTGTGTGTGTTCTAATTGTTGTTGGTGGCGTCTGGTCGGAGGTCGAAGAGGAAAGTAAGCTAATGTGGGAAAAATAGAGAAATAATGAGAAAATGATGTCAGCATCAAATCCTGTCTCGTTCTCATAATCTAGGATTTTGAACGATCAAAGATCCGATTCGATTTCTTTTTAAAAACACTAATTTACTGTTAATCTTCAATATTGTAATCACAGAATAGATTCATATTCTTGTCAATTGTATTTTCAACACTTGGTGTTATTTCAGTGAACGGTTAGAAATCAATTAAATGTTCTTTTCATTTTTATTTTATTTTTTTCTAGACCACAAGCGTTCGTTCTCTAGGATTTTAAACCTAAATCTATATTTATATATATATATATATATATATATTGAATATATACATCATTTTAAAAACGTGTAAATTGGGGGTTTGTGAGGTCATTAAATAAACATCAATATTTTAAAACAAATACAAAAATCTGGTTTTATTCCAATAATATAGGACTTGAATTTTGAGCATTAATGCAAATTTTTTATTAAAAATAACATTCCTTTAGACATAATTATCCATATTTTAATACAAGAATACACTCAAATTTAGGTAGTATAAATTTTCATCAATTAAATGGAATCTTTATTTTTCTAAAACACATCTTCTCTATGATTTTCTATTTTTTCTGTTATACATATTTAAATTATACATAATTCACAATTTTACTTCCGAGGTCACTAAATATCTGCAAACACGTCAAAAAAAAGCAAAAAAAAAGAAGCATATATATGTTATTTCCGACAACAACAACCCAACGTTTAAAAAACAGGACAAGCCGTTATTTTAATATCCCTGCAGGTTTGATAACAATCAGAATATTCTGATCCAATCTTCAACCCTTTGGGATTAATTCTTGTTTTCCTGCGGTGGAATCCACTTTGAGCAGATTTAGACGCTCCCCGGCGTTAAAACCTACATCTTTCTGATGCGGTGGAGTATTTGTCGCCCTTCGTGATGTTTTCGGGGACCCTCGTCTCCCTCGGTGTCGGAGACCCCCCCTCCATCAGCTGATGGCTGTTGTTGTGTTTGAGGCGGCCGGGGCTGGTACCTGCACCAGCTGCCCTCCCTCCTCCAGCCCCCTCGTTTGCCCCCTGATACGATCTGAACTGATGTCCTGCCGGCGCCTTTTTTTTCCCAGAACCCCTCAGACCGGTCGGAGCGGTGGCGGTGTTGCCTGCGCCCTGCTTTTTCTTCATCACCTATTAAAATCAAAGCCCCGTCGTTGGGCGAGGACCGCCGGGATCCCGGCTTTAATTAAATTACATTATTGTTAACGTCAGCTTCGTGGAGAGCGGCCCTGTCGTGTGCACTTTGCCCTCCTCCTCCTCCTCCTCCTCCTCCTCCTCCTCCTCGGCTCACCTCCTGACAGACATATAGAGGACGGTGGCGAGGGAGATGGGGGGGGGGAGATCACACGTATGTGCAGTAATATATTCTAATGCTCCCCTCCTCTCCTCACATCCATTTGAATTTTTAAGGAGATGGAAGCAGGGACTGATGTTATGTGGGGAATATGTTCACAGTGAATATTCAATTAACCCGCTCCTATTTTTGGTATATACATAAATGTAACGCGGCGCCGGCTAACGCGTAGTGAAAGGCCTTGGCGTGGAGCTATGTTATAGGATCTAAAGTGTTGGCCTCAGATAACAGACGTGGGCTATGAATAAACATGTAAACATGTGCCGCCGGAACCGTCCATGCTAATTTTTTTCCCCCGTCCTGAAACACAACAGAACCGCTGTGAAGTGTTTCTTTCACGGATCCGTCCTCCTCCTCCCGGCGCTGAATGATGCGCGTTGGTGGTTTTATTATTTGTTTCATATCGTATGTGTTTTGGTTAAAACATGAAACAATTCTAGTCATTGGTTTGTAGCCCACTGTTTCCTCCACACACCTCCTTCTCCTCGTTTCTCCTCTCTCTCTCCCTGGTGTCTTCTTGTCGCTCCACCATAGAGGATTCTAGAAATCCTGCAGGTCGCTGATGCTCCCAGCCCCCTTTTCCACCAAAAAGAACCTGGTGCTAGTTCGATGCTGGTGCTAGTCCCAGTGCTTACTGGTTGAACTCGGGTGCCTCCTAAGAACCTGTTTGCTATTCCACTGGCAAGGAGCCGAGTCAGAACCACGCCATTATGTCACCATATAACGTAATCGGTTCTTGACTCTAGACCAGCAAAGAGTTTTGCGAGCCAGGAGCTGGTTCTTAGGCTGTCGAAAAGTAAAAGAACTGGTGCTAAGTTATCTGATGGTGGTTAGGGAGACTTTCTGACCCCTAGATTCAACTGACCTCTGACCTCTCTAGTTGTGATCCTTGGAAAGTCTTTAGCCAGTCCAACCATCCTCCTGACAGTGTGTGGGGTCAGTTTGCAGACACGTCCTCTTCCAGGCTGATGTCTAACATCTCCAGTCTCTTTAAACGTCTTCATTATCGATGTAACTGTTCAAACCGACATCTTGAGCTGCTGAGAGTCTTTTTTTCACACATCATGTGTCATCTCATATTTATACCCCAATAAAACAGGAAGTCATTGTTCTTGCAAACTTTAAAAATTTAAAACAGGCCCGGAAATTTGCATCAATCACCTTTTAATAACAGGATTTCCTGGATGAGCCACTACTTTATATGATATAATTATACATAACAAGAAAAATATTTGATTTCTGTCAAGAACGTTTTTGTTTTCGTGAATAAAGATCTTGGTTACAGACAATAAAGACCTTCTTTTTTTTTTAATCATCTTTTTTAAAGGGGGCCAATAACTGACTTTTGTCACCAGCATCCATCACCTTTAATTATGAATTAATTTAATAATGAATGAATCAAAATTAACAACTCAATTCAAATGTTTGCCAGTTTCACAAATTAACGTTGCTATGGTTCCGGTGTGTGTGTGTGTGTGTGTGTGTGTGTGTGTGTGTGTGTGTGTGTGTGTGTGTGTGTGTGTGTGTGTGTGTGTGTGTGTGTGTGTGTGTGTGTGTGTGTGTGTGTGTGTGTGTGTGTGTGTGTTTCACAGTTCACACATTCACTGAATTAATTACTGCCGCACTAAAATAATCAAATAATAAATAAAATTATATTGTTAAACAATGCATTCGGAGAGAAACAGGCAGAAACTTTTCCTGTTAGACGTCCATGTTGCTCAAGGGGAACCCGGTCGGCGCTGAAGGGTGAACCGGTTTGAGAAGTCTTGCTTGAAATCACATCTCCGAAACGATCGATATCTCTCTCACCGCGGGAGATTTTCTGTCAACAGCCCCCCCACCCCCAACCCCCCCAAGATGCTAAGTGTCTCCATTTGGATAAGCCTCAAGTGACCATTTAAGTGAATTAGCCGCCTCCCCATCACGGGCTGTGAAAGGGTCACCCCTCGTCCAATTACTGGCTCCACCTCGTTAACTCCTTCAACGCCGGCCTTTTGCCATTTTTTTTTTTTGTAAAACATGAGCTTAATTATGCTAATGAGCGCCGGCATGCAAATCAGCCCCGACCTCTTTAATCCTCTACTGTTGGCTTAACACTTATTTGAAGATGTTTTAATTTGTATTTGACACTTAATTAATTTTTTGCTGCATGTGTTGAACGATAAAAATCCTCCGAGAAGTTTTCTGCTTACAGCGGGTATTTGATTAGAACCAATGCCCCCCTGCATTCCACTTTTTCATTTCTTTTTAAAAAAGTCTTATTTCTAAATTTTGGATCAGGAACACAAACACTTAAAACACAACTTTTCTGAAGGTTGAGCCGTTGCTACACGTTAGCATCTGTGTGGCCACAGATTTTCTATTTATTTAACACATGTCCTGCGATTTAAAGGTGCAGTGCGTGATCTTTAGTGGCATCAGTCCATTCTTGCTATAAGCTTTATTCAATGAAGGATTCCAACAAACACAATAAAGTTTTTCCAAACCAACTCCAAGCTGGTTGGAGGGAATGTTCCAGACAATGGCGGGCTAGCATCAGGGAGAAGTAGCATCCCCTGCAGGACGCATCAACTTATTCTTTATCTTCTTTTCTTCAAGAAAACCAAAAATATTTTAAAAAAGTCCTATCAAGAGCCAGAGTTTGATTTGTCCGATCTGGGCTACCGTACAAACAAGGTAACGCCCCCTCTGGAGACTAAAGGTTTTTCTCTAAGCGAACAAAAGGCGATTTTTTTTTTTTTTGCGGATTCTGCACTAATAGAAACATGTTTCCGGATTTTATTTACCATTTATTCAAACGAGATACCCATTAACTTTTACAGACTGCACCTTTAAATAGACGTCTCCTTTAGGGACACAGCTGACGGCGTTCTCTCTCTTTGTTAAGTTCTCTCTTTAGAGCTGCAGCCTGATTATTTCATGATTAAATGAGAAGGTTTGATAATGGATAGGAGGGAAAGGTGTAGTAGATGTGACAATAGTTGTGAAACCTTCTTGAGGCGGTTCCAGATGTGAACCATGTTTCTTCTCGCTGTAATTGATGAGAAGAACTATCATCAGCTCTTCCTCTCGACTCGCCGTCTCTCTTGTCTCACCTCGTCTGTGTCGGCGTTCTCCGTCGTGGAAGAAGCTGCCGATCTGAAGCCTTTTTCATCAATAAGTCATTTCTCTCTGGAATAGATGTATCTGGAATTAATGACAAGTTTATTAAACAACTTATTAACCTTAACGACGGTGTGATCCTTTACAATTGATCGGTTGTCTCACCTCCAATTATACTGACTAATGATGATGTAGATTTGATTAATGATCAAGTGCTCTAGTACTTTACTATTTTCTTTCTGGGCTGTACAGTAACTCACCAGTGCAGTTTCTGTGAGGTTGTGTTTCTATTACTTCTTCTTTATATGCACTCAAAAACAAACTGAATGAACAAATGAACATTAAAAGCTCTTGGAAGGATTTCGTACATAATTAATTGGGTTTCTGTCTCAATTAAACAATCATATTGGTCAAAATGTTTGTACTTGGGACGGGTCAGTATACCAATAAACACATATATCTTTATAAGGGTTGAATCCAATTAGCTACTTACTTACCAATTAGCATCCAAAAAATTTTCTGGGGTTGATTCGGCTTAGACACTTCGATTAAGACCAACTTATTCTGTTTGGGTTGATTCAACTTAGCCAGTTTGATTAAGTCTAACTTATTCTGTTTAGGTTGATTCAACTTAGCCAGTTTGATTAAGTCCAACTTATTCTGTTTAGGTTGATTCAACTTAGTCACTTTGATTAAGTCCAACTTATTCTGTTTGGGTTGATTCAACTTAGCCAGTTTGATTAAGTCCAACTTATTCTGTTTAGGTTGATTCAACTTAGCCAGTTTGATTAAGTCCAACTTATTCTGTTTGGGTTGATTCAACTTAGCCAGTTTGATTAAGTTCAACTTATTCTGTTTGGGTTGATTCAACTTGTTAACTTTGATTTTGCCCAACTTAAACCTGGACTAGGACCGACATTATTTAAGAAATTTGGTCCAACTAATTTTGCAGTATTAATATTAACTACTACAACTACAGTACATGAGTAAAATACTCTCCATGGCTTTATTGAATAAATCTAAAGAGTAACTCAGTGCAAACAATGTGAGCAGTAAGAGAAATTCAATTTAGCCTAAATTTAGCATTGGACTCAAAACAAGGCAAACAAACGTGGAAACCAGATTCACATTAGTCTTACCTGATTTAATATAATATACATGTTTTCATATAAAATACATGTTGTACTATCTAATAAATGTGTCACTACACCAAAATGTATTTACTGACAGGCCTTCCAGAAACACGTTGTTTATTCAGGAGGCGTGTTGGGATAAAGTAAAATCAAATAAAACCTTAAAAATGCAAATGAAACAAAGCAAAGATGCTCAAATATGGCAAAACTATATTTGTCATAATAAACCAGAGCATACTGTGATGATCCTCTTCCATCAAGTCTTAATTCATCTTAAAGCCGTGTTTCCAGACGGACTTCCAGCAAATATAAATCCACGATATTTGGGTTGAAGCGGAATAATCTGTGTTCCTGAGTCGTCCTTTTGTTTCCTCCTCGGTTCTGTCTGCGTACCAGCGTCTTGATGGCGGCGTTCGCTCCTTCTGTTTGGGAGCACAGATGTCCACTCAGTCCCGTCTTCTCTCCAGTCTTACTAGTGTTAACCCGTCAGCTGTCCGCTAGCCGAGGACACAACAGTCTCCAGTGTTTTAGCAGCTAAGCCACATTTTTCACTCTTTCTCGCCGAGTCAGGAGCCAAACACGAGTTCCTCTGAAAATCCTCGTTCTTTTTTCTCTCACAGAACTCACCGCTGCTGCCAAACGTTTTCTCTTCCTCCACATGAGAATCATTTTATCGATATTATTAACCATACCACCGATGTGATGGTTTTACCTTTATTCGTCGGTTTCTCAATTTTTTTTTTAGCAAGATTCCAGAAAAACAAATTTGTAGATTTGTGTAAAATGTATCCCATCACTCAAACATACAATTGTGGAAAGAATTTCCACATGATTTAATCAATTTTGGGTTTTTTTTCAACATAATATATTCATGTTGGTCCAACTTAATGAACTGGAGTTCAGTCAACTTCATTGGCTCCACCTATTTTCTTTGATTTGTTCCGACTTAATCCATTTAATATCATTCATTCAGCTAAGTTACTTTGAATTGTTCCAATTCATTTAAGTCGGCTCTACTTCGTGACTTAAATAAAGTGTACATAAAGTGAAGTATAAGTAAGTTTGCTCAAAATAATTAGTTTGTGTTTAAAGAGGCAAATTTATTCGTGTGGAAATTATTCCCATAATTGAAGTTCATCAAAAGAATATCTTTTTAATTGAAACATGGACAAAACAAGAAATGTAGGTTTCCGTAGAGCCTAAATCGAAAGTTATCTCTGCAACAAAATTATATTTTAACAACTTTAACACCAGTAAACGTATCTGAACATTACAAAAGTATCAAAACAATAATATTAGTAATACTAATAATAGTAGACACTCTTCATAACCTAGAAATTATTGTATTCCCACAAAAACTGTTATGTGGATCATTTTTTCAAATTTTATACCCACATAGACTTCAGTGCGAGGAAGAACTGGATTGATTTTGGGAAGAATCAGGTTTTTTAAAAAGGTTTTGGGGCCTAATGTCTCGTCCGTCCGTCCAGTTTAGTCCATATTTGGTGACAATGTAAGACTCAAGGATATATCCTTCTTTACTCTATTTCACTGGGGTAAAATACAGCGTTTTCTTTTTTTCGTTTATGAAAAACAGTTTTTTGGACATAATTTCACATTTCATTCAAAGAGGAGGTCACTTGCTGCTCTCGGGAATTTGTTTCCGACTTGAGAGATTTCCCTGAACTTACTATTAGTTTTGCACTAAACCCTAACTTTTTACTTCTTCCCCTCTTCTGTCGGATGCCGTCCCAACTTCCATCCTTATCTCTGCCCCTCTTTAGCCTGCCCCCCTCCTCTCCTTCCTTCTCTTTCACCGCCTTTGTCTTTGTCCGCTGCCTCGGTGTCTGACTTTGTCCTCCTTTGCGTCTTTCACACTCCCTCTCCGTCTCCATCCCTCTCTGTCCGTTCGCATCGGGACGAGGGGCGCCGGCGCCGCTGACAGTGCTCCTAATTAAGACGTAAAACTGTGGGCAGCAGGTTTCTGAAGGTTACACTGTCTGTACCGCAGGAAGTGATAAAGAATGGAGTCACTGATGACATGTGACGTTTTCACCGGGGATGATGCAAACCGCTGCTAATGAAGGCAGGGACAGGAAAGGGACAGGGCCTGTGTGTGTGTGTGTGTGTGTGTGTGTGTGTGTGTGTGTGTGTGTGTGTGTGTGTGTGTGTGTGTGTGTGTGTGAGTGTGTATGCGTGTGTGTCTGTGTGTATGAGTGTGTGTTTCTTTGGGTGTTTGAGTGAGTGTGGGTGTGAGTGTGTATGGGTGTGTGTGTGTGTGTGTGAGTGTGTGTGGGTTTGAGTGTGTGTGTTTTTCTAGAGTGAGTGTGTGTGTGTGTGTGTGTGTTTCTTTGGGTATCTTTGTGTGTTTGAGTGAGTGTGGGTGTGAGTGTGTATGGGTGTGTGTGTGAGTGTGTATGCGTGTGTGTCTGTGTGTATGAGTGTTTGTTTGTATGAGTGTGTGTGTGTGTGTATGCGTGTGTATATGAGTGTTTGTGTGTATGAGTGTGTGTGGGTGTGAGTGCGTGTGTTTTTCTAGAGTGAGTGTGTGTGAGTATGTGTTTGTGTGTCTGTGTGTGTGTGTGTGTGTTTTTTTGTGTGAGTGTGTGTGTGTTTGTGTTTCTTTGTGTGTGAGTGTGTGTGTGAGCGTGTGTGTGTGTGCATGTTTGAGTGTTTGTGTGAGTGCATGTTTGTTTGTGTGAGTGAGTGTGTGTGTGTGTGTAAGTGTGTGTACGTGTATGTCTGTGTGTATATATCTATGTGTGGTTGAGTGTGTGTGTATATATGTGTGTGTGTATATGTGTTTGTGTGTTGGAGTGCTTGCTCTTGCATATACTACATAGTGGGTACCGGCGCAAGTTTTTAACCAACAGGTTGAGGTAATTTTGGTGAAGTGAGGACCGTTTGGCCGGTCCTCGCTTGGTTTTTATTGCAAACATTTTCTAAGGTGATGTTGATGCTATTCTCTGTTTTGCTCAAGAGTTCCTCAATTTATACCTAAAAGAGTATTTTACAGTTTTTCTCTGTGTGAGTGAGTGCGTTTGAGTGAGAGTGTGTGTTTGTGAGTGAGCATTTGTGTGAGTGAGAGTGTGAGTGAGTGAGAGTGTGTATATGTGAGTGTATAACTGTGAATATGGGTGAGAGAGAGTGTGTGAGAGTGTGTTTGTGAGTATGTTGGTGTGTGTGAGTGAGTTTGTGTTTTAGTGAGTGTGTGTTTGAGTGTGTCAGATTTTGTATTTGTGAGCGTGTGGGTGAGTGTCAGTCAGTGTGAGTGTGTGTCAGTGAGATTGTGTGTGTGTGCATCTATGAGTGGGTGATTAAGAGAGTGAGTGCGTGTGTATGCATGTGTGTGTTTTTTTCTGTCTGTGTGTGTGTGTGTGTGTGTGTGTGCAGGTTTGACTCCAGAGGCCTTTGGGATAAGAGGCAGAATATTTCAGTCTATTAGACAGGTCGAGTACGTGAGAGTTGCTGCCCTGCACTTAGACTGATTGGCCCATTTTCCGGTACAGTCTATCTGCTGGACCTGCTGTCTAAAGCCCAGAGGTGTGCTTGATATCTCAATATTTTCATTTCCTGTCTTTAAGGAGAATCATATTGTAGAACGTTCTCATCTGTTAGCAATTTAGCTATTTCCTGACCTGAGTCAGGAATCCTTCCGAACCTTTGGAGAATAGATTTAACGGAGACGCAGCAGTTTGGTTTTCACACTCTAAAAAAACATCCGTAAAATTTACAGTAAAATACTGGTAGCTGTGGTTGGTTGCCAGAATTTTGTCATAAAAAAAGGATGGTCACCATGTACAAGACATTAATGTAAATTAACATAAACTACAGATATAATATAAATATGTTTACAGTTACATGGTTAATTTAATAACAACAACATAAAAAACCACAACCTACAGTAAATCAAATATTTACTGTAAATTGCTAGCAAACATAGCTGACGGTATTTGACCGTAAATTAAACAGATATTTCTCGACAGAGTACGATCAAATTACAAAAAAAATGGAAATTTAACTTATTATTTAGCACAAGAAAATTAGCAAAGCGTGACGCTTCCCCATAAAATAACGGTGGAGGAGCACTCAGTCCATGGCGCCAAGAAACAGGGAGGGTTGGGGTCTCCTTTTCAAACCAACCCAGAGCGGTTCGCTAAGCTTCGCCACTGACAGTTCAGGCGGTCACTTTACCACTTTTCATTGTTTCGGCCTGATTAGCATTAAATTAAAGAGTAATCCCATCCTGATGCTACGCTGGTGTCGTACCCCATCACTGCTGTGTGGCGTCTCCGCTGCTGGCGTGTGATCGAGGCCCGAGCATCAGCAGTGAATCTGTAGAGCCTGTGAAATATAGAAGCTGAAGCACAAGTCAAGCTGCATCTCCAGCCGCCGCTTGAAGGAGAGATTTAAATGAAAATGCATAAAACATGGCAGCTGGCTTTTTTCCTTCAGACCAAATGTGGACGCGCTCTGCTGAAAAACGCAAAAATAATAGATTAAAGACTAAAGTCCTGTTCATTAATATGCATCCCACCCTAACAGTCCAGCATGACCCCCACTAAAAACTCTCCGTTAGTGAAGAGAACTTCTCAGATGGTTCCTCTTCCGAAACTCGTTGCAATGACGCGGCCATGATTTGCTTGGCTGCCATCCTCGCCATCAGGAAAGCAACGTTCATATCAGCCTTTGTAATGGCGAGCAGTTGAGAACACTTCTGCATATATATATTTTACTTTTTAGAGTAAACTATGTCATAATGTCAGAAGAGTCACATGATTCAAATTTGGACTAAATCGGACCAACGGTTGAGAAATGATGGCCGGAAAACTCTGATTTCCCAAAATCAGTCCAGCGCTTGACACACACTAAAGTTTATATGGGTTTGAAAGTTGAAGATAATCCATGACGTAGTTTTTCCGTTTTAACTCGAAGGATACGCGGCTCCAAAATAAAGTGGGTGCAGCACTAAGGACAAAATTAATATCTGCCTTTGGACTGGTGGAGATCCCCCCCCCCTTCGCTTCTAAACTGCTAAATCTCACCCTAACACGCGACTTCGGCGATGCTGCGCCGCCATCCTCACCATTTCATCGGTGTGAGCATCTGAGCCCACTGGGGGCTGTAGCCCAAACGTGACACGCTGGCTCTGGCCATATGCAAGCCTTTCACCCCCCCACCCCCTGCCCCACCCTCTGCTCATGCTGCTGCTGTGAGCACAAGAGTCATGACTGTTGGCGGTGGCGACACTGACTCACAGAACCCCCTCGCTAAAGATCGGGCCAAGCCCCTTCAGCCCGGGCCAAGCCAGGCCATCTCCGCATCAGACTCTAATTGATTTGATGGACTGATGCGTTGTTCGCACCCGCTCCCCAAACAAACACCCCCCCCCTCCCCGCTCCAGCATTCGTCTCCGTTGAGACAAAGAGGCATCGCCGGCGCTCCTCTCGCCGTCTCGGTGCCGATCGAGTGCCGAGGCGGCAGCAGCAGCACCAGCAGTACTTGTTAATTTCACCGTTGGAACTCAGGAAAGGCTTGATTCATAATCTTTACAAATCGAGGCCCCGCCTCCAGCTTTTTTTTACCGCCTCCCAGCTCAACCAGAGACGACTTTAGATTAATTTTTTTTTTCACAGTCCAAGCCGAGAAGTTGAAGGACGGTCCAGAGGACGGCGGTTACATAACGGCGGTTACATTTTTTAGCTGGATTCACTCCCTGAATCTTGGCCAACTTCACGTTTAGTCTCAAAGCATCAACAGTCAGCTGGAGAGGAATTAAAAATAATAGTGTCGCTAATGGCGACTAAAACATTAAAGAAAGTTGACGCCATGGCGACATTCAAGTTATTTCTACCGGTGGAAGTAGAATGTGATGGTTTTGTCAGTAATGGAAGATCTTTGATCGGACCTGTGAAGGTCATTGTTACGTTAAGTTTGTTGTTCTCACGATGTCGATTAAGGTTTCATTCTCGGATACATGAACGCACGACCCAGAAGTTAAGCAAAGAACCCTAAATTTGAGACAATGAAAACTGTTTATGACATCCGTTCCTTTTTTTAACTGAGTGTTCCCCGCCTCTTGCCCAACGTCAGTTGGATTAGGCTCCACCTCCCCGCGACCCTGAACAGGACAAGCGGTTGATAATGAATGAATGTATAAAAAAGTTCGTCTGGGTTGCATCACTTTTCAGTGTCCGCTGGAACAACTTCAGCTCTGTTGTGGTTTTGCAGCACATTTTTCTGTACCTCCATCAAATAAGGTGCGTTTGTTTTGTTTTTTTGTTTGTTTGTTTGTTTTTTTGTGACCAAGATCATGGAAAGATTAATGGATGGATCTTAGAGGTGGCCGATCGATCGTTTGATGAAATGGTCAATTGGTCCATCAGAGATACCTGCGGCGTACATGCTAGGTACACGCACACCTAGCATGAGCGACCACGGCTCCAAACATCACACAGGTAAACTAGAAAAACACAAAACTCATACTTTATTACACCAAAATAAGCTGCTGAGGAAGAACCCCGAAAACGCTTGTCACACCAAACTTAATCACACATATAGTATTTAATCGCCCAGAGGAACATAGCAAGTTAAAAGCTAATGTTAGCAGAGTGGCTAAAGCCATCTATTTTCTTTTCATGGTTCCGGCTTCAAACGTCCGGCACGTGAGCCGCAGCAGAGACAGTTCTGACTCAGTGGTTTGTTTTAAGCATTTATAGAAGCCTCGTGTCTCGATGTTGAGAGTTTATATTCATGTACTCGTTTATTCCTGAGCTGAGCGTGACGCGTTTGTGAAGATGCCTTTTGACGGTGCAGCCTATAATGTCTCCGGCGCTCAGGTCACATTAACCCACTTCTAACAGTTTGTGGCCCGTGTTTATAAAGAAACAGACTCAAACACCTCCCCGGAGAGTCGCCGCGGCTTCAGGCTCCTTCACGCTGTTTCATTTCCAGCATCGCCGGCCGGCGATCACATTATTTACTGCTCGTATTAACATGCGGCATGATAAGCATATTTTCCCCAGTGGAACTAACAAGATGCTTTATCGGCCAGCCGCTCCAACCGACGGAGCGGGACGCCTCTTTTCTATTTTCACCCGGTTAGTTTACAGCCTCGTAAATAACCGCTCTGATCCTGCTGGAATTCAAATCCACAGTTTTTGCTGTCATATCAGATTTAACTTTGAACACCAAGACAAATTTTGTTTGTAAGTTGTGAACCCAGAACCTCCTGATACATCACCGTGAAATCTGATGAATCAGCAACTTCATATTTACATTACATCTGCACAGAATTCGGATTTAATCGCTTAAAAAGATCAACAAGTTATTTTACCCGTCCCTAAAAATGTCTGTCTTTATTTAACCCTCATGCTTCATGTCGTAAAAGTTTAACTCATGTCCTAAAATGTAATGTTATTAATGTCAAATAAGGAAGTGGACGAAAAAGGCCACTTCTTTAAACGGAGATAAAATTATTTAATAAAATAATTCCACATTTTTATTAAAAGTTAACTATCAATTAAAAATGTATTTTAAGGATTTTAGCCCCTTAATTACGACTTTCTTTACATAATGCCAAATTTTCTTAACAACAGAAAAAACAATTTTGGATTTTTGGTTTTATTTTTTCTTTGGTTTCGTTATTTCTATTATTATTATTATTATTATTATTATTATTATTATTATTATTATTATTATTATTATATTATTTTTATTTTTTTAAAGTCATAAAAGATGCCCTTGTCATTAAATACTATATATGCATACATATTTGAATTGAATGTACACTGTAAAAATTGTCAAATTACAATTAAAAAAAACTGTCAGATGAAAACAGTTAAATACCGTAATATTCTAAACAGAATATCACTGTGTAGTTTAATTATCTTTAAAGATAAACAGTAATTAATTTTTATGGTACAAATATGTGGAAAACTTTTACTGTGAAAACAAACTTTTAGTAAAATGAATGGAAAAATACCTTAATGTCACGAACATTACCGTCAAAGTATTGTACTGTTTAAGGTCCAGATTTTACTGCTACATACGTTAAATTTACACCGCAATTTAACGTATTTTTCTCCAGTAACAAAATGTTAGAAATATGTTTTATATTTGTGAATTAATGTGGGGTTTTTTGCTCTAAAAAAAAAATCTGAATTTACTATGCTTTAACTAGGCTAAGGAACAAATTTGTTTACACAGAGAAATATTGACATGTGAAATCAACTGAATCTGACAAAAAAATTCCCCACAACCTTTAAAAAATTATAGATAATTACACAAATTCTGAAAAGAATTATAAGTGAAAAGACAGAAATGTCCCTTTAGGATGAAACGGACATTCTTCAAATCCTAAATTCTTACATTTGCTGTTGAAGAATGACAAAAGCATCAATTTTAATGTTTTTTTGCTGTAAATATAAAAAGACATAATCGTAAAGAATACACTGTAAATTATGTTTGATGAAACATTTCAGCTTTTTGAAAATCACTTTCAGATCCAGACGCTGAGGAGGAGCTAGAGATGTTATCCTCCCTGCAAGCAGGCACTAAACTACAAATAACCCATTAATCAAACGGCGTCACAATCACGTCTTTTGTGTCGTTGTTTAGATGCAATTTTCCATCAATTGTTTTGTTTTTACCTTTTTCCTCCACTCCTAGTTCATCATGTCAACGACAGCAAAGTGTCGCATTTTTGGCCCTTTAAAAACCGCAAATCTGCATCTTTGATGATTTGATGAAGTCTTTAGAGAGAAAACTGACTTCTCTCTCTCTCTCTCTCTCTCTCTCTCTCTCTTTTTTTCTCTCTCTCGCTAATCGCGTCCGTGGTGAAACGTTGACCGTTAAAAAAAAAGAAAAAAATGTTTTAATATAATTTAAATATAAATACATTTATTTCTTTTGGTCCACAAATAGAATACTACTAATAATAATTATACATTTAATTTATAAGGCACTTTACTTTTGGATCATATCTCAAAGTGATTTGATCCAAAAGTATATTAAATATAACTATAAATATTATTAATAAGAAGAATAATATGAATAATAATAATTTGAATTTCATCAAAGTAACTTGTGTCTCACCAAATCAAAATGGAGGGTCTTACTAACAGGGATCAGACAAAGCTAAATAAACACCACCAAAAAAACAAAAACAATAAAAGGTAAATGAGTAAAAAGAAAACACAAAAAAAGTGAATAATAATAAAGACTGTTAGATTAGGGTAATAGAAAGTCAGATTGTACGAAACAATAAATATAACAATCACCACCAATTTAAAAAAATAAATAAATAAAAATTAGCGTCCACATAAGGGAAAAACAAATATTTATCTTTACTTTTCTCACGTCTTCTTTAAATGAATTCTGGCCCTGCTTGACCCGACCGGCCTCCTGTCCCACCTCTCAAAGGGGTACCGGGCAAAAAATGTTTCCGCCTGCATTAGTCTCATGAGGGACTTTAATATGTGGCTCCCTGTAGGAGGGACGCCTCTCTGGCACATGCACAACACACACACACACACACACACACACACACACACACACACACACTATAACGGCGCACTGTCTTGACAGCTTACTCCAATTACTGGCCTCGCTGTCGCATGTCCTGCATCTCTGCTGGGAGCAGATCACATGTGACCCGGTCCAGCATGCCGCTGGTTGGGTGGGGGGGCATTTGTGTAGTCGTAATAACACACCCCCACTCACACATCTACGCAATCTAACGACGTGTTTCCAAAACGTGAAGCCAATGAAAGTCTCGTCCCAAAAATTAGATGTTCCCAAGTTCACTGAATAAACATGAGAGCATCAGCGTGTATCCCGCCATGTTGGTCGTGTAGGACATCAAAGCTGCTTCTTCATCCATCCTCGACCTCCCTCATGTCGCATCTGAAAAAAATGTATTTTAGTTGCAAAAAGTTCGAGAAAACTTCAAAGTGAGGGAACCACGGCAAGGTCGCATCTCAGTGACATCAAAGCCATCAGAGAAACATTGTAGTTGTCGTTGCTGTTGTTGTTAATGCTATTGATGGATGTCAAGCAACCATTTCATTTATATTTTCATTTTTATTTCTTTTTTCTGTATTTCTAGTTTCACAGCTTTGCAGCAGAAACACGAATCATAGATTATGAAATAGATTAATGGAATATATATTCTATTCAAGTCAATTCGGTTATACATTAATAGACTATATGGTATATAATGAATGACATTGATGATAATACATTAATTTAGAACTCAAAAATGTGCCGCACCATGAGGAATGTTCTGTTTTATCCCTGCAAGAAAACATCAAAGTGAGAGTTTAATGTGTAACCAGGTTGCAGAATTGCGCTTTAGGAACACAGAATACTTCCATCAATCGTCATAATACAACTATTACTCTACAATCCGAGACATCAAAGCAAACATGTTACATTGGGAAAAGACATCAAAGCCGTACGGGAAAAAAGTCTACCTTTTTTGGGGGGGCCAATGAAACAGTCCGCGTTCTTATTTGCATTCAAATTAAAATGTGTGAAATGTCTTAGTTCTTTTTATTATGGTTGTTTTTATCGGGGGGGGGGGGATTTATGAGATTCGTAAACTCTGTGCATTGAAGAACCCTGAGGTCTGAGCAGCAGCAAGATTCACTCCGTTTAGCATAACGCAGACACATTTCATGCTAAAATATTAACTGGCAAATGTTAAACAGGCTCCAGCCAAGACCCGAGAGCCGCCTTCGCCATCGCCGCCGCCACCGCCGTGTGTGTGGATGTAGTCGTGGCCCGGAGACACGACGTGAGCTTATGTTTGGAGTGCAGCTCTGAGTGTTTGTGGCGTCTCTCCTGGCCGCTCCAGGAGGACGGCTGCGGCGATGACACATAATTTAAAAGTACAGATGAGACCACTGGCTCTCTGTGGACGCTGATACGCCGTGGCACGCAAAGGGAAAAATTAACAAATGGCCCTCTCTGCAGTTTGGGTTGTGTTTGAGTCCTGGTGGAGGAGGAAGGGTTGCACATGTTGTCTGAGCGAGTTACACAGCAGAGCTGAGCTCATTGGACACTGACCAGCTGTGTGTCCTCTGCAGAACTCAGATCACTTTTTCTTTTTCGTCCGGTGGATTTCAGGATTTACTTACTTTAGTAAGTCTTTTTGGTAGAATTTAAACATTTTACAGTAGAAGGCCACTCGTGTTTTTAGAAAATGCACAGTCGGCTGAAAAAGGCCCCTAATGTGAGGCTCAGCGACTTATTCTTCCCAACGGCTCAGATTTCAGTGTCCGTTTAGCACCCGTTAAAGCCGACACTAGTTCTTCCTACAAGCATCTGCTTAAAAAGGAGACTCACAGGAATGTTACTGTTTTTTTTTTGTCACACAGCAAATGTCGAGCATCATGTGGGAAATGGAGGGGATGATTTAATAGACCTAAGAGGAGGTGTGCCTCAGTCTGTCCGATAACCATAAACCCAGTTGCCTGCCTTAGACGAGGTTTTCAGCACATATCAGTCCAAGAACAATCTCTCCTCTGTCTGCTCTTGCTGGCGGCGCTCCACGCCGTTCCTCCCACCATCTCCTTCTCTTATGACTATTCCATCGTTTTAAATGCTGTATGCCGCATTGCCGTGGCGTCGTACCCGCTAGAGCAAAGCAGCGCGTTGGCCATACACTACATTCACACTACAGTTATTTGGACGGCGCTCCGGCGTGGCTCTGTCCCGCTCCCTCGGTTGGATTCTGCTCGTCCATTAGTGCCATCTGTGCCTTCCTGCGCCGTCTGTGAGGGCCCCGCCGTCGCCAAAACGATTGGCATTTCTCTGGAACAACCAGAGGGACGGTGTCCAGAGCTTTTAGCTGCCAATGATGTGCACTTATTCCGACAAAACCAGAGAGGTTGGGGAGGCTGGAGCGAGCAGGAGGCTCTGGCAGGAAACAGCTGCAGCTAGAACCTCCATGTTGGAGCTACAGACACTCCTACCTCTGCAAGTGGCAGTCAATAGGAGCGCAGAAAAGAATCACAAAGGCGGGACAATATGAGCGGTGATGTTGTAGCATTAAACGCTAAATATCAATATTTTATAACATAGGCAGCAAAGATGATGGTCAGTGAACGGGAGGACGTTTAAAGATGAGGGTGAACAGACAAGAACCGGCCGTGTTTGAAACAAACACTTATTTTTGGATTGGGTCACGTGAGAGGAAGAAGTTTTGTATGAAACGCTCCGATCATACTACAACCGGGAGAACTTAACCGTCGTTCAGCCGCTTAGTGAAGCCGAACACAGTCCCTCGCAGGAATGGATGCTCTGAGATCCTGCAGAACACATTCTGGAGCTTGGTTCTATAACATTTTCACTTTTTCACTACGACTCCCCGAGTCAGAAAAGTGGCCATCAGCGCACGCATGTAGCATAGCATTTAGCTCTTTTCTGGCTCCACCCATCATTCATCAAGTGTTAGGAGTCACTCATCCTTTTATCTTGTTTAGGGTCACAGGGGGACCTTGACCCCATCCCAGCCGACATGGGGTGAGAGATAACACCAAGCTAATTTATAGTCAAATTTAAAAGCATGAAGCACCAGACTAAATGGTTCCCGACCCGTTAAAACCATCGGGTTACCTCTGGATGCTGACCTCCGGCTGCGTTGCGTTCACACGAAGCACATTTTTACAGCATTCACTGTTAAGAGAAAACTTCATATTTAATGGGAGGAGTTAAATCAGGGGGATTGCTTGTACAACTTGGGGATTGGGGACTTTTGGGGGATATACCCTTGCTGTCGGGGACGACAGCGTAGGCATAGATGCTAAAGTCTTTTCTGACAATTTCTTTTCTTATTTGAATACCATAGTAAATAAACATATTCTTGTACATACATTTAACTTTTGCACACTATTATATTTAATTATTTTTTTTAAATATTCTCCCTTCTCTTATAAATATTTCCTCTTAGGTCCGTTAGGGATTTTGTTACATGTCCTTCTTGTATGCTACTGTAACTTTGGGATAAATGAAGTCTGGTCTTAGCTTAGCTTAACTTAACTTAACTTATCCTAACTTATCAAACCTATTTTATCACAACTTATCTTATACTAACTTTTCTAACCTACCTCAACTTAAGTTAAGTTATCTAACTTATTTAACCTACTGCATCTTATCTTATTTTTTCTAATCTTAGCTTATCTAACCTATCTTAACTTATCTAACCTATCTTATCTTAACGTATCTTAACTTATCTAATATTATCTTAACTTTAACTAAAGTATCTTAACTTAACTTATCTTATTTAACCTATCTTAACTTAACTTAACTTAACTGAACTTAACTTATCTAACCTATCTTAACTTAACTTAACTTATCTAACCTATCTTAACTTAACTTAACTGAACTTAACTTATCTAACCTATCTTAATTTAACTTAACTTATCTCACCTATCTTAACTCAACGTATCTTTAAGGCCGATAACAAGTTTGTGTGGAAGAACCTAACTGGTCTGCAGAGAACCGTGACCTCAGCCCGGTCCAAAATTTTTTTTGCATAAACCAGAACACTGATGGCGCTCCAGACGGACCTTAACACCTGATGCTCCTGGGTCTCCTGGGGACCAATCTCTGCAGCTGGGTAATAGAATCTGTGGAAGAGTTGAGGCGACTCCAGCAGCAGCTGAGAGTCCGATCTCCTGGACGAAGATCAACCATCACAAACGCGTGTAAAGTTGTTGATGGGGTGTCCACATACTTCTGGCCATGTAGCATTAGCATGTGAGCGTTTGCCAGCCGGACGGAAGCTTTTGGTCTGTAGACTTTATTTTAACGTTCTACATCGGCGACATGAAGAACCAGATATGGAGACTGATGAAACGACAGAACCTCATCCACTCCGATGGTTCCCTGGACATCTGCTCCAAACTTCCCGGCGAAGAAGAGAGAGGGCGTTGTCCTTCCTCGTTTCCCCGCGTGCTGGTGTAATCTTTATTCATCCCTTTACAATGAAGGGAGCTGCCTGAGTTGACAGCGAGCATCATGTATTTGGCTGAGTCTCAGGTGGCTCTGATTTCCCAGCAGGCCAGATGGCAGTGCTGTGTGGGCAGTGTGTGTGTGTGTGTGTGTGTGTGTGTGTGTGTGTGTGTGTGTGTGTGTGTGTGTGTGTGTGTGTGTGTGTGTGTGTGTGTGTGTGTGTGTGTGTGAGAAGATGGCCGGCAGCCTTGTGGAGGGAGGATTGCTCACACCCTGACTCCCTCCTCTGTCTTCATGCAGCTGTGATTCTCCGTCCAACTTGAACTTTTCATTTCTTCAATATGTGTCCGGGGAGGCGGCGCCCGACGGAACACATGTCTGCAGGCCGAGGTTCCACAGTTCACGCCATCAAACCGCTTTATTCCTCGCGCTTTCATTGGATAGAAACACCAGATATCGGTTTCATAACTAGACCTACACTGTCGTCCTCAACAGAAAAGAGACCCCAATCCCCTGCGGTGTACGAGCGAAACCCTGAGATGAAATGTTAACTTTTGTTTTTCTGTAAATAAGCGCCCTCTAGTGAGCAAAATATGAACTATTAGATGGAACTCCAATTATTACTCCAACCCGGACAATACGGCTTCTCAGATCCGCTGACTAAGGACTCAGTCTCTCCGGTCCCACCTTTGCCAGGAGTGCCAGGGTCCACAGAGTAGCTGTCGACGCTACATTAGCACGATGTCACATATACTGCAACTTTAAAGTTAATCCGGGTTCTAAAAGTGAAAGGGTTTGAAGCAGAATTATCATAGAGGAATAAAGGTTAAAGGTTAAAAGTGTCAATCATCGGAACATGAGCGCATTCAGTAAAATGAAAAACAGGTTATAGGTTTTTATGTCTCTGGAATCTTTAGCAGCCAAATCATTACGATGTTTTTCTGCATGAACTCGTTTCTCAACGGATGACCTTTGTTAAATATTATCTCTTTATCTGCTCCAATTTCCTGCCTTCCTCCTCCTCTTCCTCCTCTGCTGTCGAGGTAAAACCTGCCGTTTGCCTCAAATTGACTTATTGGGAGACGAAGACAGAATATATGAGGAGAGTTATTAATCATTCTGCGGAAACGAGATCTTTTTTCTCCACTCGTCTCAGAATCACAACAATTTAAATAAAATCAATCAACGCTGGAAAGTTAAGAGATCAGAGGTGAAACTGAGGTTTTAGGGTTGGGTGTGTTTCCATGATGATGAACAGGAAGTGCTCCAGAAGTGAAGTTTAATTTAATTGCCCTTTATTCAACAGTGAAAGAATTCTCTGAAGGGTCACATCGGGAGTTTGTTAACAGGAATGTAAGGGTTTGGTCATGTGGTTCTTTTTTTAATTTGTAAAGTATCCGTCCTTTTGTTTTGGTCCGCATCTGCTTAATATTAGTCCCATGATGCTTTGTGGTTTAAGTAGTCAGTTTGACTTTTTTCCTATTAGGTTTTTCGAGAATACATTTTTTGCCTCTCGACTTCTTAAGGTCGCAGTGAAAATGGGCGGAGCTATGAGCTCTGGAACACTTTCGCAGTTTACTACATTGCAGGGGCTTTCTGGACCCCCTGGGTCCCGGTGAGTGGGGACCCCCATCAGTAGCTGCCTGAAGAGGAGGGACGAAGGCGGGCCTCCCCTTTTTTGTTTGGCCCGCCTTTAGTTTTTGATCTCAACCACTGGGCGACATCGCTTCATCCTCAACAGCATAAGGAATTACGGATACTTCCAAATTTCACCCACTGATGTTTAAACTCTCTAGTATATTAGCTGAGATATTAAACCCCTAATATCCTCATAATTCGTAAAACCATCACTTTTCATGAAATAGGACAAACAGCGTGAACCGAACCAAACGCCCACTTATGTGATTTTAACACTTTATTTTTATGCTCCCACGTCTTAAAGAACCAAAAGATTAATTTTATAGACCTCGTCTCATGTGTCGTCTTCTGTTCGGCTGCCCCTCGTCTGTGGAATGCCCTCCCTGACCATCTGAGGGCTCCACAGTCGACTGACACATTTAAAAAAGGACTTAAAAGTTTCCTTTTTAGCAGAACCTATAACTTTAATTAACGTTAATGCTTTTTGGTCATGTTTTTATATAGTTATTATTATATTTTTTATTAATGCTTTTACCTGCTTTTACTTTGTAGCACTTTGAGATTTGATCCAAATGTAAAATGCGTTAGAAATTAAATGTATTATTAGTATTATTATTAAGAAAACTCAAAAACTTGACGGGATGGCGATACAAGATTTGGTCACATGCCTTTCTGGATACATTTCATTGGTTGAATACTTTTCAAAACCAACAAACAGGCCGAAAAGCAAACCATTAGCATTCCTTCATGGAAAATCGGTTTCAGCCCGACATTATTTTACACATTGAGTCCATGAGATGTTTCCAGAACACATGACCTGGTGATCTTTAAAAACTTAAAAAACGCTCATCGGTGGTTAAAAAAGAAACAATCTACATCTTTAATTTTACTTTACATGACTGGTTTGTAGTTGAGCTCTTGACTATTTAGTGGGAACAACAGACGAGTGTCGAAGTCTCGGCGTCGCTGTTGGAATAAGTAAACCCTAGATTAACTGAGCTACTGTATAGGCTGCAGAGCTCTAATGCTGGAAAAAAGTCTGTTCTGGTAATAAAGTCTTTCAAAGCCTGAAAGCTTATCACTGCAAAATAAGCATCTTGCAACTGGATTACAACTCTCATGCCTGCAAGCGTCTTCTTACCACAGTCCAGATGGGAGATTTATTGTCTAACCTAAAGAGACGCCGACTTTTCCGATGTTTTTTTTTTTCTTATGCGATCAATTAATGCTAGAACCCAGCATAAACATTTGGCGGGAGCTAACTCGCCATCGTCTGTCTTTATTTCCTCTTATCTGTATCCCAAAAAAAAGTAAAGCTTCGTTGAGACGAACATATTTGAATGTTTCAGTTGTAGTTTTAATTACCTCAGAGATTAAAGGAGATGTTGAGATTATTCTTCTGAGCGGAAACGTCAGACATTAGAAGTCTGGGGACTGAGCAGATTTGAACCTCGTCTGTGGAATGCTGACCATCTGAGGGCTCCACAGACGACTGACACATTTAAAAAAGGACTTAAAACCTTTAGCAGGGCTTTTAATTAACATTGCTGTTTTTCTGTCTTTTTTTTGAATATAGTTATTATTATATATTTTTTTGATGCTTTTATCTGCTTTTACTTTGTAGCACTTTGAGATTTGATGTAAAGTGCGCTATAAATTAAATGTATTATTATTATTATAATATCTGATTTCTATAACAACCGTCTGCCGGTAAAACGCCTGAAAAACCACAGGTACTACAAATCCCAGAATGCAACTTTCAACTCTAATATGTCTGGTTTATTCTGAATTCTATAAATTGTCTTGTGTGCAGTATTTATAACTGTATACATAATTATTCATAGTACCTCTATTTAAAATATGACCGATTTAAGTCTTGTTTAAAAATAAACACTGACTCAGTTTGACGTCCCAGAAAAACCATGAATCCACGGCTTTATTCAAAAAACGTCATCATTTTATCCGTTACATGACATGAATACATGAATGTACCTGTCATTCCCCGAATACTGTTACTTTTACTCACAAACATTCAGAGTGTTATTCTTACACTATGACTATAAATGAAATCAGAACAAAAGTCTGTTGAAGAATTCGTCCATTAGTAAAACAATAATTGGACTTTTAAAGAAAAGTGGATAATAATGATGATTATATTCTCATTTACATAAACAGGAAGTCAGTGTTGTTGGTGGTGGGGGGGGGGCTTTAACAACCCTTATTATTCACAGTCTTCATAAGACCCCTGCGCCTTCTTCATCCGGTAACGGTGGACCTCATTAACATAAACAGGAAGTCAGTGGTTGGAGGGGGGGTCTTCAACAACCCTTATTAATCACAGTCTTCATACGACCCCTCCGCCTTCCTGTCTCTTTACCTCTCCGTCTCTCCACCTGACTCATCCGCCCGTCTCTCCGCGGCCTCGCTCACCTCCGTCTGACGAGACTTCGCCGACGTCTGATGCTGACAAATTCAGACTATTGTTCTGCGGGTCGCACAGGTGGGCCTCCAGCTCTCCAACATGGCCCAGTTACAAGGCAGCGCTTCCTGCCAAGTCGGGCCCCGCTCATCCGGGAACGGGGGACCTGGAATGGGTTTGACCGTATTGCGCTGCACCTGCTTCGCCCTCGCACCAGATCCCCCCCCCTGCTTCGCGTGCCATTCTGCCGCCGTAGCGAGCGTGACTCCCCTCGCCGGGCCCCCTCACCGTAAAACCCGTAAAATCCACTGAACTTAGCCGATGTGATGGCCGGGGCCAAAACAGCATCTGATGTGCCTTATTTGTTGACTGTGAGAGATTAGATGCAGAGGGCGCACGTGGAGGGGCTTACGGAGCGCCGCCGCCGCCGCCTCCCCCGGCAACCCTGCCAAATAATGAGACACGGAAGATCCTCCAACTTCTTTTAAGTCCTCCTCACAGTTGGTCCTTGAACACTTCAGCTCTCCGGAGCCAGACTGCGTCGCAGTAGAGCTCCCACACAGGAAGTGGCTGCTGACTCCTGGCTTCAACCAACCTGCTGCTCAGGACGCCGGGGAACTTAGCGTCCAGGATCTGCGGCGGGACTCCACCGGAGCTTCAGGTGCTTTTCCTTTCTCAGACGGGAGAAATGTCCACGGATCCACTTCATCACTCGAAGTCATAGAATTAGATCGACGACGTTGCGATGGCCCAAAGTTGGTTTGGTTCTGAGAGGGATGTCGGTTCAAGATCACCATAAACGGGTCAGTACAGAGTCTGGACCTCCCATGGCCTCCAGCTGACACGTCCAGTATGTCTGTTCCTTTTCTGGTTGTTCTGAACACAACAAGCCCAATAGTGGCGCCACTAGCCGAGACAAACTTACGGACTGGAGAGTTTTACCGAAACTATCATATTAGAAAAAAAAGAAGGTTTTAAAGCCAAGACTCAAACGACAGTTGTTGATTCTAAAGAACAAATAAAGAAAAACACTTCAAACAGTGATTAAATATTACCTGAGCCGGAACAGGTTAGCTGTGCACCTTTAGCTGCCATGCTAAACCCTGGTTAGAAGGGAGCACCGAAAACCTGGAGTGAATCAGAAATGAGATTCTGGATGGTACCACGGTTCCCTTGAGCCAGACACAAAAAAAAGCCCGGTTCTCCAGCAGGAATGGGCCCATCAGTGATTGAAGGGAAGTTTCATTTTGGAACATCTTGTTTTTCTGATCACATCACGTACCACCTCCTTCACAAAGTCCAACGTGTCTCTCATGGTTATTACCAAAAAGTCATCTGTCTGTCTGCCTGTCTGTCTGCCTGTCTGTCTGCCTGTCTGTCTGTCTGTCTGTCTGCCTGCTGGTCTCCCTGTCTGTCTGTCCATGGTGTAGTAGTGAGAAGAGGGTGGCAATGTCAGACCTTCAGGTGATCATGTGACCTCTGAGAGGAGAACATGGATGATAAATACTACTGAGTTTAGTTATATGTACATTTATGATGTTTAAAGTGGTTTAGGTCTGGTTCTGTACTGGTTCTGTACTGGTTCTGTACTGGTTCTGTACGGGTGCTGTACTGGACATGGTTAACCCATCCCAACAGAATTAAACTCTTTCCTGCACTGAAGTAAATATTTATATCCAGTCCAGAAGGTTTGTTTCCCCCTGAGGATTGGCTGAATACAAAAGTAGACTCTGAGTCATGTGACGGTAACTAAAGGTGAGGAGGTTGGATGGAGGGGCGACGGTGGAGGCCTGCTGACTGCAGAGGATTCGCTGTGCGAGAGCTCCCTCTTGGTGCCAGTCGGCCCATTGTTGCTGCTGGGAGTCAGATCCCTGCACACACACACACACACACACACACACACACACACACACACACACCCATATGCAAACACACACATCCACACACACATATGCAAACACACACATGCACACACACACATGCACATACACACATGCACATACACACATGCACATATACATATACACACACATACACACATGCACACACACAAAACAAGCACACATGCACACACACACACACACACACACTGGCATGCAAACACACACACGCAGACACACACACATACACGCACACACACACACACTGACACGCGTACAAACAAACACGCACACACACACACATGCACACACGCACACATACACACACGCGCACACACATATGCGCACACACACATACACACATACACCCACATGCACACGCACACACACACACACTGACACGCGTACAAACAAACACGCACACACACACACACACGCGCACACACATATGCGCACACACACATACACACATACACCCACATGCACACACACATAAACACACACACATGCACACACACACACACACTGGCATGCAAACACACACATGCAGAAACACACACATGCACACACGCACACACACACACACATGCACATAAACACGCACACACACACTGACATGTTGGACGTGACCATGAACAATGAGGACACACTGACCTTGTTTGTGTTTGAAGCTTTCTTTGATTCTATTTTGAATAAAGAATAAAATATAACTACTTACTTACTCACTAAAATATTATTTGTATTTTTTTTTTTTCAAACATTATTACTCATTAAATTATTTTAGTTTTTATATACACACTGCATATCTACATTCAATATTACTAACTTGAATCTGTTTTTACCTTTAATTCTTGACTATATTTTTATTAATGATATTATATTATTATATATATATATATATATAATTATATATATTAATTATATTTTATTATTTTATTTAAATTAACAGGTATTCATCAGGATTTCTGTTTTCAAAGACTCAATTATTGAATCTTGGTGAAAAACATTTATTAAATGTAAATTCAATGTAAAAGAATTACATTAACACAATAAATGATATAAACAATAAATGATATATTATATTATTGTTATTGAACATTGTTTGAAATCTGCAGGCTACATATTAGGTGGTTCTTACAGGAGTTAAATGGTAATATAATATATTATGATCATTTTTAAGAATATTTTGACCTTCTGTTTCATTATGTCCCTTATTTTAGGTCTGGTGTTTATTTGTCTGCTTACACAATTATTATTACACTGTCTTTTGATTAACACACGGTCTTTGCATTTTTGTAATTACACTGTTTTTATATTTTTGTAATTACTCTTTTAGTACACTTTTGTAATTACACTGTTATTACATGTTTGTTATTACACTTTTATTACACTTTTCTAATTACTCTAATATTTTTTTAAGTATACTGTTTTTATATTTTTGTAATTACACTTTTATTACACTTTTGTAATAACACTGTTTTTACATGTTTGTTATTACACTTTTATTACACTTTTCTAATTACACTGTTATTATATTTTTGTAATTACACTGTTTTTATATTTTTGTAATAACTTTACTACACTTTTGTAATAACACTGTTTTTACATGTTTGTTATTACACTTTTCTAATTACACTGTTATTGTATTTTTGTAATTACACAGTTTTTACATTTGTGTTTTTACATTGTCTTGACATCATTTCTTAGATGTACGTAAATCATTTTCTTCCTGATATTATATTTTCTAATGATCATCATGCAACTAGGTTAATATTTAATGTTTTATTCGGGATATTATCTATCAAAGAGTCAATTATTGAATCATGATGACTAAAAATGAAAATGAAAAAAAAATGTTCCTGCTTCTAAATAGAAAGATTAAATATGATTATAATTGTTTTTAATCTGCAGTAAAATATTTGAGGTGGATCTTATTAGCGTTAAAATGATTATTCTACATTTTATGATGATTGTCACCTCCCGTCTCTCTCTGTGCTTTTATTTTCCAGGGTCGGTGTATTAACTTCAGCCGGGAGCCGCATCAGTAGCAGACGACGAGAGGAGGGTCTCAGATTATCGTTTTGAAGATGTCGTGATCCCTGCAGCTGGACCTTCTGCCCGCCTCACTGCAGAAACTCTCATGAGCACAAGAAGCTTTAACCTTAACCTCTTTTACGTTTAGTTGTTTCCTGTCTTCCTCCGTCGCCAAAATCATCTTCAGATTAAGAGTCGGCAAAAAAAAAAAAAGTTAGCAGCATTTAGCGCTCGGTGACGGTTAGCGTGCTCCAAAGGCGTCACATGTTCCGACCATATTGTGGCTTCTGTGGAAAAAAAAACGGACGGACGCCATCTTTACAAAAACAAAGGATGGTTTGCCTTTGGCGTAGAAGTGGGAAGAATCCCAGTGGGAGTGCAGAAGTCCATCGCCTTTTGGCAATGTCTCATCGCGGATCCACTCCAACTTCAGCGCCGCCGGATGCCCGGCGGGCCGGCCTCTGTCGGGCCTCTCCTGTCATTTCAGCGCCGAGGATTGCACACGCGTGACAAATTGTAGACAGCATGCCCCTGGGTAGGAAGACTTTTCCTGTAGTTTTTTTTTTTTTTCTTTTTTTCTGAAGACACCTTCCTTTCATTATGCGCCCGGCGCAAGAAAATTAATAGAGCGTTATTCGACCGCGGGTCAGGACAGCGGCCCCCACGACCCAGGATGATCCCCAGCTACGTTTGAAGGATTGATGCCTTCAAGACCTTGACACGGCGCTCGGCGTTTTCTGCCCCTGTTTTGCGGCGCAGTCTGCTCCCTGCTCAGCAAGGCGTAGCGCTCCATCGCCTAGAAACGGGCCCCGTCAGCGGCGAGACCTTCAAGACATAAATGCCGCCGCCGCCGCCGTCCCCGGTCCTCAGAGGGACTCCCCGGCCGCGTCACCACCTCACTGCTTCAAGTCGGGCAGCGGAATATCAAAGTTTAATTAAAATAATTAAAGGCAGCGGCGAGCAGCAGCCTGTGAAGACCCGGCTGTCTCCTTCCTGCGCCTCCTGACATTGAATGACCTAGTGCCGCGTCACTCACAGGAGGAGAAAGGAGGACAGCGCGCCGCAAAACGTAAACCCAAAGCAACGGATGCGACGGACGGATAAGTATTGTTCATTTCCAGAAATTATGTCCCCCCCCAACACACACACACACACACACACACACACACACACACACACACATGGACACAAAAAAAAAAAAAAAAAAGCAGGGGTATATATATATTTATTTATAAACGTGGTGGATTTCTCGAGCGCGCTGTCACGACGCCAATCCCAAATGATGTTAGCCTGAGTGGAAAGACTGTGGGGGGAGGAAAAGGGGGCAGCAGCTGAAGAAAAAGGCTCGAATGATCCAGTCACTTCGGATTCCGTACTTCAGATGCAAAATGGATATTCGAGTGGAAACCTGACAAAACGCAGCGGCTTTGACGGGAAGCGGTATGGACAATGACCAGTGGCTGGGTCAGTGGGACGTCTCTGTGCGGGCGGGGAAGCTTATCAAATGACACTAAAAATAAGTTCAGCCAACATCAACTTTGGAGTGGGGGCGTGGGGGGGGGGGCGATGGGTGGGCCCAGGAGAGCGCGAGATGGGCGGCGCCAACGCGAGCTAACCGCTCGTTACGGCTTTGTTTGTCCCCTTCCTGATCGCGGGGGGACGTGAATAATTCTGGGTGGGATCCTCAGGGAGCGCTGGTGTTTTTCTAAACGCTTTTTTTTTTTTAAGGCTGATATTTAATCGTCTCGTTTCTGGAGCGTCGAAAAATCGGACATTTCGGGGCGTATGGATCCTTGTGACGCGACCCGGAGCGCAGGAACGTTATGGAACCGTGTGTTTACATAGAAGTCACAACAACAAGTCACATGATCATCACCACTACTGTCACTCACAGAAAAACACCGTCCAGCATCTTTCTGCTTTTTGAAGAAAAAAACATATTTTATTTTTTCATATAATTTTTTTATTTGTATTTTTTTTAACTTCTCAGTGTTTTTATTTTATTTTACACAATTTATTCAATTTTTATAAAGTATTTAGTCTCACTTGTGAACGCTTTTTCAGTTTATTCCCTTTATAAGAAACGAAATTCTTGATATAATCTATCATTTCATCATGTTTGAAATTGTACAACTTTTGTCATTTCTTAAATTCACCTTTAATCCCAGTCTAGAAGTATATTGTTTGTATTTTCTACATTTTACAAAATTTATTCCATTTGATTGTGCCTGAAAAAAAAGATTTTTTCAAGTATCTTCAGCCAATTTAGAGTTGAATTAGATTTTTACCACCTAAAATCTGCTTCTCGCCTCGTTTTCAGCTCATTTACAAACAAATGTAATTGATTCATTCCTATCATGTTTGAAATTGTACAGCTTTTATCTTTTATTCTGCGTTTTTAAATCCACGCCGCACCTTTCAGCTGCATTTTAAGTGTCACCTCTTATTTTAATTTTGAGCTTTTGTTGTTTGGATGTGAGTTTTACACTGTTTCTATTTTCTCAGTCATTGTTTTACAGTTTGCAGTCTGTTGTGTCAAATATACATTCTGTGAAAACAAAAAAGAAGCAGGGTTTTTGTTTTTTCCTCTCTCTTTAACACGCCTGTGCGCTGGTAGGGACCGACTCGCTAAAGGCTATCTTTAATTGGGCCCTTGCAGATTTATAGGGCCCGACAGGGAACGTGATTATACAGAGTGTGTGTGGACAGAGGAGTGGACAGTATGCAGCCTTTCCCCCGTGAAGTAAGTCACCGGAGGCACCGCACACACACACACACACACACACACACACATTCAAAATCCCTTCCAGGTCTTCAACGCCCCAAAAATGAGGTCTTGCATTTAGTAAAAATATGCGCTCGTACTGTTTGGTTTGCTTGCTGTGACAAGATGCCAGCTGAGGTGTGTGTGTGTGTGTGTGTGTGTGTATGTGTGTGTGTGTACATATTTACATGGGAGGTGAGAGAGAAACAAGTCTTCATAATTTGAGGTTCAGATGTAGGTTAAATTCTCCTCTGGTCACATTTTCCTTTTTGCACACACACATTCCTGTTTTCATCCCAAATGAGACCACATGTGTCGCCTCATATTTATACCCCCCATAAAACAGGAAGTCATTTTACACCATTTCAGAGATTCTACTCAAACAGGTGGAGCTAAAGACATAAAATAGGAGTGAAAATACGCTTGAGCTAAATTGGTGACGGTATTTGTTTTATGTTAAGAATGTAATGTTTTTGGGGTTTTTTAATTATTAAACTTGAATTAAAAGTTAAGATTTAAAGATAATTTGGGTCAGAACAGCAGAACTTTCATGCACTAAACCAAACAGGTATTTATATTGATTTTATACATCAAAATGTAAAATTCATTCAATCATTCAATTTTGTTTTAGGTCATTTTTTTTCTTTAATGGCGATCTGAGAGGATTCAGCTCATTTACCACCGAGCTGCCACTCAGGCTCATAGATGATGTAAGAACGGGCTGAGTCTATAGAAACGCAATCGTTTGGAGTTGTAAAGACGTCTGAGAGCGAATAAAGCATCTAAATTATGGATTTAGAAGAGAGACAAAAGATTTTGTTTGTTTACGGAAGATTAGACGCTGCAAAAATCTGCTATATGGAGCAGAAGTCAAAATCACAAATATTAAACAAAAGTATGGAGCCATTTAAGTCCCATGAAGAGAATTGGATTCATCCTGTGCAAACAGGAAACATATCTCGTTCCCAAATTTTTATTATTTGTTCCCACAAGACAAATATCTTTTAACACAAGACAAAATGACTTGTTCCCACGAAATGAATAACTTGTGCATACATGATAAATATTTTTTCCCCGTTTATAATTTGTTATAAATGACTTAGTCCGAGAAAATTAATTCCCTGTTAACATATTAATTTGTTCACACAAGATAATGACTGGTTCCCACAAGATGAATAACTTGTGCATACTGGATAAATAACTTGTTCCCACGTGTTAATATTTTTTTCCCCACATATTAGCAGCTAGTTTGTTGTTCCCACAAGATAATGACTGGTTCCCACGAAATGAATAACTTGTGCACACATTATAAATATCTTTTCCGCAAATGTTTAGAATTTGTTCCCAGAACAAATTACTTAGTCCGAAAAAATTAATTCCTTGTGAACGTATTAATTTGTTCCCACAAGAATATGACTGGTTCCCACAAGATTAATAACTTGTTCATCGTTAATATTGTTAATATTTTTTTCCCACAAATTTTTTTTTCCCACTGACATTTTTCTAAATCAATCCAGCTCTTCCTCACACGGGGGTCCCATAATATCCCACAACTTTCAGGGAACTAATAGCTTGTTCGCACAAGGAATGAAAAAAGAAAAAAGAAAAAGTAATGTCAAAAGAGATATAAAATTATTTTCCCACAAGCTAAATAATAGTCGTTCCCACAAATGACTAATTTGTTCCCACAAGGTAAATGTAGATAAATAACGTACAAACATACAATATAAACAGACAAACAAAAATTCATGCCAGACACTAAAAGTTGCCAAACAAACTCATTTATAAGCATTTTTTCACCTTTTTTGATTACTTCTGCTGACCAGCAACAATTTACGTTTGCAACGAACTTGTTTTCTTCTTCTGATGCGTTACTATCCCCCGTTTCACACAGCCCCCCGAGGGTCTCTGCGTTCGTCTATTTTTATATAATTCACTCAGCTAAGAAAACACAGAGCAAACTCCTAAATCCACCCTGAGCTCCGCCACAAGGTTCTGTTTTCGCAATTTGCCGGCGGGGGGCTTAGCCGCCGTAAAATTCCAACCTCCACTTCCCCTGATAAAGTTTCTCTGGCAGGCAGCGGACGGACCCCAGCAGCTGCTGCCCCCCCCCCCAACCCCACCTAAAGCCCATCTGGCGTCCCAGGTTATCCAGATTTTCACAGTCGTCGCTGAAATTTGGGTAACCGCGGGATCAAATGCTTGCGGATACTTTGGGTTCGCCAACCTCTCAAAGCCGTAGCCGGACCCCCGTTTGAAGGGTGGGGGAGGGCATCCGCCCTAAGAACAGCTTGTTAGAGTTGACACTTGATTTGATGCTTTGTATTTCTGAGAGCATTACAACTAAATCCCCCTCTCAGGCGATACGGAGGCTGCTGGTAGGAAATGCAGGTGGGGGGATTATGGGGGCTCCACAGTTTGGGATTTCACAGCTTTATGTTGACGCTCTTTCCCGCGAGCTCCCTGTGAATGCTAACGCTCTCTATCGTCTATACGCTGGTAAAGATTTAGGACTCCTGTAAGACGATTAGGCTCCGCCGCTGACGGTGTAACGAGAGAGGCGGGAAGGAAGCAGGGGCCCGCGTACGTCTAAACGCGATAAAAGTCCAATTATGTTACAAGAAAGACGTCGTGAAATGTGATCACGATGAACCACGAGACAAGAAAAGACTCAAAACGGATTTATGTTTAGCGTAGCCACATATCTCCTGGATCTCGCAAAAAACTGTCGCAGATGAAATGGTGAAACTATTCAAGAAGGTAAAAAACTTAAAACCGACCTTAAAGGTGAAGTGTGTAAAATATACACTCTAATGAACAAAACTGTATAATTTACGGTAACGGTAATAATACCGGCGGCTGTTGCTGCTAGAATATTACTGTAAAATCATGGTGACAACAAGAAGATATGACAGTAAATTGCCATAAAAACATTATATAATGTCACAATGTTCTGGTTATATAGATAATGATATAAAATAACAGTTAATGATGATAATTTCAGACGTTCAACCTATTTATTATGGTAATATTCCTTTAATTTTACGAAAAGTTTGTGTTTTCACAGTTAAAATGTTTTCAGTGTAGGAGTATCTCTTTGAAAGAGTGGAATGGGTGTTCCTGTTTGTACTGGGCCCGACCTGGAAACTTTACGCACATTAATAAATTGATATTTATTTACATATACACTATTCAGCAAACGAAAAAACAGCAAACATGAAGAAAACATTCAGACCCGTGACTCGTGAAATTCTTCCTGACATAAAGAAAACAAACAATAGTAGAAATGATGATATTATCATTATAAAGCTCTTACTTAATTTAAAATCTAAATGGGTCTTCTTCATTATATGTGTTTATTATTATTGCATTGGAAATATAAAAACAGATTAAAGACAATCATATCATAATGAACATGACAATCTATCATCAACTGGTATTTAATGATTTATTTCAGCCCTACTGAAACTTAAGTAACGTTATCATAGAATAATTGTAAGAATGTTTGCATCCCTGAAAAGTCGGGTACACCGTGAAATAGTCATCAACGTCCACAGATCGTTCCTGTTACACCATAACTCAAAAACTATTTCATGAATCATTTTCAAATTTAATAGCACCGTAGACTTTAGAGTGAGGAAGAAATGGAGTGATTTTGAGATAGGTCACTTATATATTTTCACCACTAGGAGGAGCTTTATCTCCAAAATTGTGGTTCTCCAGCTTCAGAATTCCTCATCCGGACGTCCGATTTAGTCCAGTTTTGTTAAGTATGAATCGACTCAAGGGGATTTATCTTATATATGTCATAATCTACTCTAATAGGTGGGGCTTTTATTTTATTCTTTTATACAAATAACACGTGAGGAGTTGATCAGGGGGATTGCTTATACAATGCATGAGATTGGGGGCTTTTCAGGGATATAACCCTTAATATTCAAATAAAATGTATCCTTCCACTAGCTATGACCAGTTTTGATTTATAACGGCTGGAGATGTCACGTTTGCATTTCATTCACCTCCACCCACCTCCACCCTCTCAGAGCAGATAACTCTTTGTACAGAACCCGGGCCAGCACTCTAAATCGGGGCGCCGCTCAGAGACTCTCCTGCTAGCTATGAAATAATGATGGCACAATATGTGTGCTGAAGCTCGGCGAGGAGGGGGGGGGGGTTCGTTGAGTCAGACGGGTCGAGCGAGCGAGATCACCTGTCGGGCCCGGGGGGGTCCGGCGAGCCGTCTGGAGCCTGCTAATGATAAACCTTCAACATACTGACTGTCAGCTCCTGGCGGCGCTTCACCCAGCAGCAGATCCAGGAAGGCAGTTATGGTCACTTCTGCTCCGCGTCTGGACTCGTGCTGACCCGGCAGAGAGGCTGACGGAAGGCCTTCTCGACCAATCGTACGGGAGCGCGGTGAGCCGCGGGGGGGTGGAGCCGCGGCGAGGCCGGTCGGAGTCACCTTGCCAGCGGCGTTGTGCTTTAATGATGGCAGAGGGGGAAAGTTTGGCTGGAGGTGTTTGTGTGTAATCATGTCACATCTCCGCAGAGGCCCGGCAGACGGGGCATCGGATCGGCGCTGACTCCTCCAGCAGATGTTTGGAAATGGTGCTAATGTTGTGGATTATGTCTGCGGGTGAACGAGCGGTGGCACTCTGATGCTAACCGCCGCCGCTGGTCTCATTAGGATAGAACGTGCTTTAAACAGAAAATGCAGGTGCTTTGATGTTTGCTGTGATCCGATCCAACGGCGCCGGCCTGATTTAAATGTGCAGTTTGTGAAATGTAGGCGTCCATCTTTGAATATAATGAATTATAATAATAACTAATGGTAATTAATCATGAATAAGCTGCTATAACACATTATATATAAAGACCTTTAGACCCTGATGCTTGCCAAATAGTGATCCCACTTATCTGCACTGCTAACTTGATACTGCCAAATAGTGATCCACGCTGAAAAATTGAGAACTGTGTTATAAGATGTTTATAAACGTTAGCTAATAATTTATAGAGTGTTTCATAACCTAATTTATAACTTAATCATAAACCAATTATAAATCCTTCAGACTCAAAGTATATTCAAACCTATTAATTAATATTAATGTTTCTAATAATTTTTAATTAATGTCAAACAATCTCATAATTTTTTAACTAATTGAATCCTGCTTTTCCTATGTTAAAAAAAATATTTCAACCTTATTCATATTTGTTTTAACTAATGTAATTATTTTGTTTTCATAACAAACAGATAAATGTATTATTATTATTATTATTATTATTATTGACACCGATTCTATGAAATTTGAATAGATACATTTTTAAAAACATGAACATTTAAATAAAATCATACTTACACTTAAACAGTCGAATTCTTCTTCTTCTTTTTCTTAGTTAGGTATTTTTTCTAATTAATTAAGAAAAAAATATTACATTTTGGTTAATACTGTCTGAAATAGAAATTAACCAGCTGTTGCCTTCAGATTTCATCTTCTTCACTTATAAATGGGTCGATGAGAACTTAATGAGTTGGGGCCCCAACGCAACGGCCACCCCCAAACTTGGCCAATGGAGGTTTATATATCTTAGAAGGCTTCGGGTGGTTGTTGACCAACTCTGTGTCCTCTCTCATGTACAGGTGTGACTGTCTACGCTACCATAACTCAGACCTAGTAATATAATGATTGTTGGCAGTATAACGGACACGTCAGCTCGGTCCAGTAGTTCTACCGAGCCCATCGTAACGAGACTCGTAGGCTGACGTAGATTCTTGGGCGGGGAGGGATGAGCTGAGGTTGAGTTCTGGAATTTCTCTGCTGGATGCCACCTGTAATGCCGAGATGAGATCCATCTGGAGATTCTTCCTGGCGTGTCCCCTCCCACAACCAGTCCCTAATCCAGTCGGAACCGCAGGAGGGATGACGGGTCCGAACGGCTGTTTACAGCCTCGGCCACCGAGCATCCTGGACCGAACAAACGCAGCCCTCGCACATGCCCGGCGCCACCGCCTCGCCTCTCTCTCTTTGCTGGCTGGCATGGTTTGACATGACGATATTTTCCTGGTGTTTGCTCACGGGTGACGAGGCTCGCTCCGCTGTGACCGCGCCAGATGAATCATAAACCTATACCATATGCCATCGCAATTTGCTGATGGGCCCAAGCTGTTTTGGTGGATATAAAATCCAGGGATTATGGAGGCTTGATCCTCAGTGACTGAAGGGAGAGAAGGACGGGGAGCGAATGAAGGGGAAAGGTGGAGGGCAGCTCTCGCTCGCTGCTCTCCTATTGGTCCGCAGTCGCTGCCTCTGGAAAGGTAGAGGGCGGGACTTCTGATTGTCGCCTCTCTGACGGTTCAATCTCACGAGGCTGTGAGCTTTTAGGTGGACCTTCTGGTTCGTGGAAGCAAACAAACAATTTCACGAGGACAACAACATGTTTGTCACCTTGTTCTCGGGGGGGTCGAATGGGGGGGGGGGGGGGGTCGAATGGGGGGGGGGGCGGGGTCAAAGTAGCTGTCAAAAACAAAGGGAGGAGTATTCCACGAAGGCTGCAGCTAAAGCTCTTCAAGCTTGTTTACTGACAACAGGTGAGGAATTCCTCCGGATAAGAGGATCATTTTGGTGGTAAACAAAAAAACGCAGAAATTAGAAGCGTAGGTTGAATTTGTGAGATTGAATGTTTTGGGTTTTCATCTCCTGGAAATATCTGAGGCAGTTTCTCATGGAAGCACATCGCCTTCAGAAAAATACAACAACACCTTATTAATGACCTGAAAAGATCGGATAATTAAGAGGCATAGATGTCGTAACCTCGAAAAATGATCTTGTAGTTACTAGATACGGATTTCATAATTACGATAAAGAGATTTCATAACTAAGAGACACAGATCTTGTAATTACGACACAAGGCTACGTTTTGTTCGTTAGCACATGCTAATCACGCCTTTGTCCTTTCACAAAGTCGTGTTTGTCCACGTTACGCTGTTTCATTAACGTTTTCCAACGTGAGCAAAGTTATTATGTCGGGAAACCCGACGTTTTGTGGCTCGTTAACTATAAACTTGAACAGGATGAGCTAATGCTAACCGCCAAACATTTCTAATAGTATATAAACTTTTCCGTTGCTGTTGGAAATCAGGATAAAGTGTGTATATATATATATATATATATATATATATATATATATATATATATATATATATATATATATATATATGTAAATGTTATGATCTGATGAAAATCAAACTTTCATCGTAGAAGACTAACATAGAACCCACAAACTGAACAATGGCGGCCTCCATGCTAGAGGACCCACTCCTCTCCTTAGCTTTTATCATCTAAGCTAACGCTAGATGATAAAACAATGATTAAAAATAAACTTATATTCCATTTATTGAAAGAGAGAACTCAAAATTTGACGCACTGCTCCTTTAAAATCACACCATTACTCACAGAGTTACATATTCCAGTTGAGCCACTTGCTATATTTATTTAAATGTAGATAAAATATTCTCCTGTCATAAATTTGGATGTTAAATCTTTAATATGGGTATTTATGTATTTATATCATGTGGTCCAGTCCAGGATTCGGGCCGGGGACTGACCCCATGCCTGCCGTGTTACTGGGTTCTTATTCGGGTGTGAAAGGTCAAAAACAAACCAGTAAACAAATAAAGAGGCTTAATTCATTTTCAGGGTTTGATGAAGGTTGACTTCCTGTCACGCCACCGAACATCTGACCAGTTTAACTTTTCTATTTGACTTTACAGAACCTTTTAAAGGTCACCTGAACTAAAAAAAAAACCCAACACTTTAAAGGTTTCATGCATAATTTCTTAAGTAATTACAGCGGGCCGAGGAGCGGCGGCGGCGATGGCGGCGGAGTCGGCGAGGAGAGACTGAGCTAACCGCCATAACTCAAACTAAAAGCACGTATAAGCGATTACCTCCTACTTTTTAATTGAGTGGGTTCAGAGGAGCTCTAACTTCCCGCTTTTACGAGTCCGGGGTCTTTTAAAAGGCTCGGCGGCGGTAATTTGATAATCATTTTCATTTGGTGGAATGCTGGCGATCAATCTGATGGATGACCGGATGAATCCTCGCATCCCGGGCTGCGGCGCCCGGTAGCGGGGCGGCCATGAATCCTGCCTTTATGGATCACATCCCAACTAAAACTTGATTAGTGAGAAATGCAGCCACACTTGATATTCACTAAGATAAGGTGGCGCCGCCAACGTCGCACCGTTTCTGACAATAAATGTCCCATTCGCATGAAAATGGGCGTCGGAAATTTAAAATGTGCGACCACAAGAAAAAAAAAAAACGCAGCGGAGATCTTTGTGGCGCAGATTTGGCGACGAGGGGGAAGTGATTTATTCATGAGGCTGGCAGGATTTTGGGCGCCGCCATCTGAAGTGTGTGGCGAGGAACGCTCCCAATCCGTTCTCTCTCCAGCATTTATAGATTATTCCCGCTGCTGGACGCACGTTTGTTTTTCTGATCCTAAAACCCACAGGAAGTACCTTCAATCAAGTCAAGGTCAAACTCCGAGATCAACGCCCTAACTGTGACCGCTTACGGCGCCTGCTCCTGTTTTGCCTCGGCTCTGCTTGTGTGTCCAAACAATCGTTTCTGGTCCGTCCTATTAATAATTGGGATTATCCTCTGATTATCCTGTTTTGCAGTCGAGCTCGCCGGATTAGGAGGAAGTCCTTACGGAGGACTTAGGTAAATGCCCGTAGACGTAGGTGAATATTAAAAAACAGGATTTTCAAAAATGTTTTTGTTAGCAACATTCATACGTTTAGATATTCATACAAGTGAATAAGTGTGAATGGTAAAAAAAGACAGGAAGTACCTCATCCATCCAGGTGCAGTAATGGACGAAGTATTCAGATCCTTTACTTCAGTGAAAGTAGTAAAAATACAATAAGGAATAAAAGACCTGCATCCAGAACTCGACTGAAGTAAAAGAAGGAAAGTAGATAAAATATCGTATGTATGAATAGTAATAATATCCCCAAAAATATGTCCAACTCAGATCCTTTGTGTGAAAGGTGTAACTCTAAAACCGTTTCATAGATCATATTCAAATTTTACTCCCACATAGACCTCAGTGTGAAGAAGAACTTTGGTGATTTTGGGAAAGAACGGTTTTATGTTTCCGACACTAGGGGGAGCCTTATCTCTAAAAGTTTAAAGTTTAGCCATAATAATATTTCAACTGGTCTAATTTAGTCAAAATTTGGTGCGTATGAATCGACTCACTCAGATCCAGTAGACTGGAGACCGCGGACTTAAACTATGGGACAGAACTTCAGGGTGAGGACACTGAGTACAGGGCTTTGGTAGGAGACCTGGTCTAAGGAGCTGGTCGTGGATCTAAGGAGGTCCAGGACACCGGTGACCCCTGTTTCCATCCAGGTGGTCAGTATGGACCTTCTGGAGACTCGTCCAGTAATAACTGTGCAGTTATAGAGGAGGATGCTGGGTTAATGTTCTGGTCCAGCATCAGAGACTCAGACAACCATAATGCACAACATAGTCCTTCCTGCCTGTCAATCAAACTATATAACTCCTCCCTCCTATAGAGGCTCATTAACTCACCCCACTAAATGGACTGGTTTCTGCAGAACCACACATATTCGTACACTAAACCCGTATAATATAATACATACAGTATTACTCTCTAATTCTTAAAACCCTTAAAACCAGGATCATTATTCATCGGTGTGATGTTCTGGTACATCTTCATCTCACCCACTCACTCCGTTACCAAACCCGTTCTGGACGATCCGCGGGGACCGCTTCCATCATCTGGTCTGCCTGAGTGGATGAAGCAGGATGACACTAGGATAAAGTGAGAATGTCCCCCCCTGGGGGTCCGAGCAGCTTCACTGAAGGAATCTATCTCCAGCACTCCAGCCCCCTGACACCCCCTCACCTGAAGAAGCCCCTGGGCGCAGGTTGACCTCTACATTCAACGCCCCCCCCCCCCCCCCCCCCCAGTCTCTGCTGGAATCGACCCAGTCACTGATACGAAGCCTTGCAGGGTGAAGTTCTGACATCAGCGTCGTCTCCGTTGATTCAACATGTCAGTGAAAATAAAATAAAAGGGCGTCATCAGAACTACTTCCTGTTACTCAGCTGCCAAATGATTTATGATGAAATAGAATATATAATGTTTTGGGAATAAGAGCTTCTGTGGGGCGGCTGTGGCTCAGTGGGTAGAGCGGCCGTCTCCCAATCAGAAGATCGGAAGGTAGCCGGTTCAAATCCCACCAGGGTCTACTTGTCGTAGGGTCCTTGAGCAAGACCCTGAATCCTTAGCTCCCCGGGCGCTCCACGAGGGGCTGCCCACTGCTCCCTCAGGGAGGGGTCAAATGCAGAGAAGTAATTTCACTATGTTGTACTGTGTATGACTCTATGTGACTAATAAAGGATTGTTTCTTTCTTTTTTCTTTCTTTCTTCAGATAAACATAAACTTAGAAAATCCCTGTGAGGGGAGACACAGGTGAGACAGGTAGACCATCACTGTGGTGGGAGACACAGGTGTGACAGGTAGACCATCACTGTGGTGGGAGACACAGGTGTGACAGTTAGACAATCACTTTGAGGGGAGACACAGGTGTGACAGGTAGACAATCACTGTGACGGGAGACACAGGTGTGACAGGTAGACAATCACTGTGACGGGACACACAGGTGTGACAGGTGGACCATCACTGTGACGGGAGACACAGGTGAGAGAGGTAGAATATCAGTGTGGTGGGAGACACAGGTGAGAAAGTTAGAATATCAGTGTGGTGGGAGACACAGGTGAGACAGTTAGAATATCAGTGTGGTGGGAGACACAGGTGTGACAGTTAGAATATCAGTGTGGTGGGAGACACAGGTGAGAAAGTTAGAATATCAGTTTGGTGGGAGACACAGGTGAGAAAGTTAGAATATCAGTTTGGTGGGAGACACAGGTGAGACAGTTAGAATATCAGTGTGGTGGGAGACACAGGTGAGACAGTTAGAATATCAGTGTGGTGGGAGAGTGGAGATGGAAAGAATCCCGACCCTTCAAAATAAAACACCCATCAATCACACGGCGCTGAATAATATTAAAGGATGATTTTCAAGGAAATTTTATTTTGCGACATAAAATAATCAGTCAAAAGAAGCGAATGAGCGAGAAGGTTTGAAGCAGCGTCGCATTAATAAAGAGCAGAGAGTGACGGTGAAGGTCTCACGTTGGATGTCGTCGTAGAAGCATCCATCATCAGAGACGTTCCACTGGACTCAGAACCCGCTCCAGTGTGTGGAGCGAGGTCCCACTCTGAGCCGGATCAAGAGAACTTAAGCTGGATTAATTACCCTCATCTCCTCTCCTGCTCCTTCACACACAGAGTCTGACTCCTTCAAGTTATTCCAGATAAACTATTAGAAGCAGATTTGACCAACGTTTCACCGAAAAGTCACTCCTTAGATTTTGAGTTTATTTATTTTGCTTTTCTTTCTTTTTCTTGTTTTTTTTTTCAGCTTTCTGTTTTCTGAGTGACATCACCTAAAAGCTGGTGAAGTTCTGAACTCTGTGAAAACCTTCATCCGTCGCTTCTCTCTGCTTCCTGTCCGGTTCATTATGAGGCCCCGACAGATCGTTCCACAAACTAAACCAAACGTTTAAAGGTTCGTGAGGATCGTCCTGAAGAACATTCAGAATACTGTGAGACGAGGGTCGATGTTGTTCCCACCTGCATTCCTTTGATGTCGATTTGAACGTATTTCTTTTAGGTTTTGAAAAGTTCTACAGATGATTTCATTTTGGTGACGTTACCTGTTTTAGAAGCATTTAAGATCAAATAAAATAAAAGGCCGTTCGCAGTAGTGATGTCACAATGTGACGTGTGGCCTATGATTCCTTTGATGTTTCTTTGGGGATGAAACTTGGGGCTCAATTTCAAGTGTTCCTTGAATTCCTTTGAGTTCCAAGAGTTCCTTTGATGTTTTTTGGGGGTGGAGCTTGGGGCTCAGATTTAAAAAGTCCCTTTGATTCCTTTGATGTTCCTTTTGGGTCAAATCTGGGCGCTCAGATTCAAATGTTCCTTTGATTCCTTTGATGTTTTTTGGGGTGGAGCTTGGGCCTCAGGTTCAAGTGTCCCTTTGATTCCTTTGATGTTCCTTTGGGGGTGGCATTTGGGGTCAATAGACCAAACAGAGATGCTGAAGTGGTTATAGAGGATCTGAGAGATGCTCAGAGAGTTTGTTGGAATTGTCGGTTGATTTAGAGGCTGGCAGGGAGGTGAATCTGCACAACTGTTTCCTAAACCTTGGTTCCTGTTCTTCCTTGTTCCTTTGATGTTTTAAACCGGAGTGGAAGAGGAAATTATGCAACAATGTCTGTTTAAGATATTGCCCCGCTCAACGTCTAGGAGTGTGGAGCTGAGAATAAAACAAGGTGCTGAACACGTTAGTAGAACCAGAGAGGAGGAAACAGGGGTGGTTCTGATGGAGTTTGGGCTCCCTGGTGGATTCTTTCCTTATTTATCTTTTTCTTAACTTCCGCAGGTCACATATAAAGATATTAAAAGAAAGAAAATGGAATAATGCTGTTGTGAAACTTTTTTACTTTCAACATTCTTTCCAGGATCGTCCTTCTACAGAAAAGCGTTCAGCGCAGCAGATGATCGGACCCTCTGACCCGGGAACGATCATGTAATATGAAGGAGCGGCTCTGGGAAACAGAATGTGACGGGATAGAGAATCATCAATATCCCACAGCCCCGGACCCACTCCTGCGTTTCCTTTCCCTTTCCACTCCTGTCATGTATATTTCATGCTCACGTCCTCGCCGCTCAGGCGAGGTCGCTCCTGAGCGGCGCTCCGCGGAGGCTGCGGCTCAACAGATGTTGGGAATGGCAGATGAAC
>JBBDHG010000585.1:17500-20000 GCA_037951165.1 Lophius americanus
GATAGATAGATAGATAGATCTAGATAGATAGATCTAGATAGATCTAGATAGATAGATCTAGATAGATAGATCTATCTAGATTGATCTAGATACATAGATCTATATAGATAGATAGATATATAGATCTATATACATAGATAGATAGTTCTATATACATAGATAGATCTAGATACATAGATAGATCTAGATACATAGATAGATAGATAGATAGATCTATATACATAGATAGATCTAGATAGATAGATCTATCTAGATTGATCTAGATACATAGATCTATATAGATAGATAGATAGATAGATAGATAGATAGATAGATAGATAGATAGATAGATAGATAGATAGATAGATAGATAGATAGATAGATAGATAGATAGATAGATCTATATAGATAAATAGATAGATCTATACAGATAGATCGATAGATCTAGATACATAGATAGATCTAGATACATAGATAGATCTAGATACATAGATAGATAGATAGATAGATAGATAGATAGATAGATAGATAGATAGATAGATAGATAGATAGATAGATAGATAGATAGATAGACAGATAGATCTAGATACATAGATAGATAGATAGATAGATAGATCTATACATAGATAGATAGATAGATAGATCTATATAGATAGATAGATCTATATAGATAGATCTACATAGATAGATCTATATAGATAGATCTATATAGATAGATAGATAGATAGATAGATAGATAGATCTATATAGATAGATCTATATAGATAGATCTATATAGATAGATCTATATAGATAGATAGATAGATAGATCTATATAGATAGATAGATAGATCTATATAGATAGATAGATAGATCTATACAGATAGATCTAGATAAATAGATAGATCTATATACATACATAGATAGATAGATAGATAGATAGATAGATAGATAGATAGATAGATAGATAGATAGATAGATAGATAGATAGATAGATAGATAGATAGATAGATAGATAGATAGATAGATAGATAGATAGATAGATAGATAGATAGATAGATAGATCTATATAGATAGATAGATAGATAGATCTATACAGATAGATCGATAGATCTATATAGCTAGATAGATCTAGATACATAGATAGATCTAGATACATAGATAGCTCTAGATACATAGATAGATAGATACATATATAGATAGATAGATAGATAGATAGATAGATAGATAGATAGATAGATAGATAGATAGATAGATAGATCTATCTATCTAGATTGATCTAGATACATAGATCTATATAGATAGATAGATAGATAGATAGATAGATAGATAGATAGATCTAGATAGATAGATCTAGATAGATCTAGATAGATACATAGATAGATAGATCTAGATAGATAGATCTATCTAGATTGATGTAGATACATAGATCTATATAGATAGATAGATAGATAGATAGATAGATAGATAGATAGATAGATAGATAGATAGATAGATCTAGAGAGATAGATCTAGATAGATGTAGATAGATCTAGATAGATACATAGATAGATAGATCTAGATAGATAGATCTATCTAGATTGATCTAGATACATAGATAGATCTAGATACATAGATAGCTCTAGATACATAGATACATAGATACATAGATAGATAGATAGATAGATAGATAGATCTATCTATCTAGATTGATCTAGATACATAGATCTATATAGATAGATAGATAGATCTAGATAGATAGATCTAGATAGATAGATCTATCTAGATTGATCTAGATACATAGATCTATATAGATAGATAGATATATAGATCTATATACATTGATAGATAGTTCTATATACATAGATAGATCTAGATACATAGATAGATCTAGATACATAGATAGATAGATAGATAGATCTATATACATAGATAGATCTAGATAGATAGATAGATCTATCTAGATTGATCTAGATACATAGATCTATATAGATAGATAGATAGATAGATAGATAGATAGATAGATAGATAGATAGATAGATAGATAGATAGATAGATAGATAGATAGATAGATAGATAGATAGATAGATAGATAGATAGATAGATAGATAGATAGATAGATAGATAGATCTAGATAGATACATAGATAGATAGATCTAGATAGATAGATAGATAGATCTAGATAGATACATAGATAGATCTAGATAGATAGATAGATCTATCTAGATTGATGTAGATACATAGATCTATATAGATAGATAGATAGATAGATAGATAGATAGATAGATAGATAGATAGATAGATAGATAGATAGATAGATAGATAGATAGATAGATAGATAGATAGATAGATAGATAGATAGATAGATAGATAGAAAGATAGATAGATAGATAGATAGATAGATAGATAGATCTATATAGATAAATAGATAGATCTATACAGATAGATCGATAGATCTAGATACATAGATAGATCTAGATACATAGATAGATCTAGATACATAGATAGATAGATAGATAGATAGATAGATAGATAGATAGATAGATAGATAGATAGATAGATC
>JBBDHG010000585.1:35000-60000 GCA_037951165.1 Lophius americanus
TATAGATAGATAGATATATAGATCTATATACATAGATAGATAGTTCTATATACATAGATAGATCTAGATACATAGATAGATCTAGACACATAGATAGATAGATAGATAGATCTATATACATAGATAGATCTAGATACATAGATAGATCTAGATACATAGATAGATAGATAGATAGATAGATAGATAGATAGATAGATAGATCTATATACATAGATAGATCTAGATAGATAGATAGATCTATATAGATAGATAGATAGATCTATATAGATAGATAGATAGATCTATACAGATAGATCGATAGATCTATACAGATAGATCGATAGATCTAGATACATAGATAGATCTAGATACAAAGATAGATCTAGATACATAGATAGATCTAGATACATAGATAGATAGATAGATAGATAGATAGATAGATAGATAGATAGATAGATAGATAGATAGATAGATAGATAGATAGATAGATAGATAGATAGATAGATAGATCTAGATAGATAGATAGATCTATATAGCTAGATAGATCTAGATACATAGATAGATCTAGATACATAGATAGCTCTAGATACATAGATAGATAGATAGATAGATAGATAGATAGATAGATAGATAGATAGATAGATAGATAGATAGATAGATAGATAGATAGATAGATCGATCTATATAGATAGATAGATAGATCTATACAGATAGATCGATAGATCTAGATACATAGATAGATCTAGATACATAGATAGATCTAGATACATAGATAGATAGATAGATAGATAGATAGATAGATAGATAGATCTAGATACATAGATAGATCTAGATACATAGATAGATAGATAGATAGATAGATAGATAGATCTAGATAGATAGATAGATCTATATAGCTAGATAGATCTAGATACATAGATAGATCTAGATACATAGATAGCTCTAGATACATAGATAGCTCTAGATACATAGATAGATAGATAGATAGATAGATAGATAGATAGATAGATAGATAGATAGATAGATAGATAGATAGATAGATAGATAGATAGATAGATAGATAGATAGATAGATAGATCTATATAGATAGATAGATAGATCTATACAGATAGATCGATAGATCTAGATACATAGATAGATCTAGATACATAGATAGATCTAGATACATAGATAGATAGATAGATAGATAGATAGATAGATAGATAGATAGATAGATAGATAGATAGATCTAGATACATAGATAGATCTAGATACATAGATAGATAGATAGATAGATAGATAGATAGATAGATCTAGATAGATAGATAGATCTAGATACATAGATAGCTCTAGATACATAGATAGCTCTAGATACATAGATAGATAGATAGATAGATAGATAGATAGATAGATAGATAGATAGATAGATAGATAGATAGATAGATAGATAGATAGATAGATAGATAGATAGATCGATCTATATAGATAGATAGATAGATCTATACAGATAGATCGATAGATCTAGATACATAGATAGATCTAGATACATAGATAGATCTAGATACATAGATAGATAGATAGATAGATAGATAGATAGATAGATAGATAGATAGATAGATAGATAGATCTAGATAGATAGATCTATCTAGATTGATCTAGATACATAGATAGATCTAGATACATAGATAGCTCTAGATACATAGATACATAGATACATAGATAGATAGATAGATAGATAGATAGATCTATCTATCTAGATTGATCTAGATAGATAGATCTATATAGATAGATAGATAGATAGATAGATAGATCTAGATAGATAGATCTAGATAGATCTAGATAGATAGATCTAGATAGATAGATCTATCTAGATTGATCTAGATACATAGATCTATATAGATAGATAGATATATAGATCTATATACATAGATAGATAGTTCTATATACATAGATAGATCTAGATACATAGATAGATCTAGACACATAGATAGATAGATAGATAGATCTATATACATAGATAGATCTAGATACATAGATAGATCTAGATACATAGATAGATAGATAGATAGATAGATAGATAGATAGATAGATCTATATACATAGATAGATCTAGATAGATAGATAGATCTATCTAGATTGATCTAGATACATAGATCTATATAGATAGATAGATAGATAGATAGATAGATAGATAGATAGATAGATAGATAGATAGATAGATAGATAGATAGATAGATAGATAGATAGATAGATCTATATAGATAAATAGATAGATCTATACAGATAGATCGATAGATCTAGATACATAGATAGATCTAGATACATAGATAGATCTAGATACATAGATAGATAGATAGACAGATAGATCTAGATACATAGATAGATAGATAGATAGATCTATACATAGATAGATAGATAGATAGATCTATATAGATAGATATATCTATATAGATAGATCTACATAGATAGATCTATATAGATAGATCTATATAGATAGATAGATAGATAGATCTATATAGATAGATAGATAGATCTATATAGATAGATCTATATAGATAGATCTATATTTATAGATCTATATAGATAGATCTATATAGATAGATCTATATAGATAGATAGATAGATAGATCTATATAGATAGATAGATAGATAGATAGATAGATCTATATAGATAGATAGATAGATCTATAAAGATAGATAGATAGATCTATACAGATAGATCGATAGATCTAGATACATAGATAGATCTAGATACATAGATAGATCTAGATACATAGATAGATCTAGATACATAGATAGATAGATAGATAGATAGATAGATAGATAGATAGATAGATAGATAGATAGATAGATAGATAGATAGATAGATAGATCTAGATAGATAGATAGATCTATATAGCTAGATAGATCTAGATACATAGATAGATCTAGATACATAGATAGCTCTAGATACATATATACATAGATAGATAGATAGATAGATAGATAGATAGATAGATAGATAGATAGATAGATAGATAGATAGATAGATAGATAGATAGATCTATATAGATAGATAGATAGATCTATACAGATAGATCGATAGATCTAGATACATAGATAGATCTAGATACATAGATAGATCTAGATACATAGATAGATAGATAGATAGATAGATAGATAGATAGATAGATAGATAGATAGATAGATAGATAGATAGATCTAGATAGATAGATAGATCTATATAGCTAGATAGATCTAGATACATAGATAGATCTAGATACATAGATAGCTCTAGATACATAGATAGCTCTAGATACATAGATAGATCTAGATAGATAGATCTATCTAGATTGATCTAGATACAAAGATCTATATAGATAGATAGATAGATAGATAGATAGATCTATATAGATAAATAGATAGATCTATACAGATAGATCGATAGATCTAGATACATAGATAGATCTAGATACATAGATAGATCTAGATACATAGATAGATAGATAGATAGATAGATAGATAGATAGATAGATAGATAGATAGATAGATAGATAGATAGATAGATAGATAGATAGATAGATAGATAGACAGATAGATCTAGATACATAGATAGATAGATAGATAGATAGATCTATACATAGATAGATAGATAGATAGATCTATATAGATAGATAGATCTATATAGATAGATCTACATAGATAGATCTATATAGATAGATCTATATAGATAGATAGAAAGATAGATCTATATAGATAGATAGATAGATCTATATAGATAGATCTATATAGATAGATCTATATAGATAGATCTATATAGATAGATCTATATAGATAGATCTATATAGATAGATAGATAGATAGATCTATATAGATAGATAGATAGATAGATAGATAGATAGATCTATATAGATAGATAGATAGATCTATACAGATAGATCGATAGATCTATACAGATAGATCGATAGATCTAGATACATAGATAGATCTAGATACATAGATAGATCTATATAGATAGATAGATAGATAGATAGATAGATAGATAGATAGATAGATAGATAGATAGATAGATAGATAGATAGATAGATAGATAGATCTATATAGATAAATAGATAGATAGATAGATAGATAGATAGATAGATAGATAGATAGATAGATAGATAGATAGATAGATAGATAGATAGATAGATAGATAGATAGATAGATAGATAGATAGATAGATAGATAGATCTAGATACATAGATAGATCTAGATACATAGATAGATAGATAGATAGATAGATAGATAGATAGATAGATAGATAGATCTATATAGATAAATAGATAGATCTATACAGATAGATCGATAGATCTAGATACATAGATAGATCTAGATACATAGATAGATCTAGATACATAGATAGATAGATAGATAGATAGATAGATAGATAGATAGATAGATAGATAGATAGATAGATAGACAGATAGATCTAGATACATAGATAGATAGATAGATAGATAGATAGATAGATAGATCTATACATAGATAGATAGAAAGATAGATCTATATAGAAAGATAGATCTATATAGATAGATCTACATAGATAGATCTATATAGATAGATCTATATAGATAGATAGATAGATAGATCTATATAGATAGATAGATAGATCTATATAGATAGATCTATATAGATAGATCTATATAGATAGATCTATATAGATAGATAGATAGATAGATAGATAGATCTATATAGATAGATAGATAGATAGATAGATCTATATAGATAGATAGATAGATCTATATAGATAGATAGATAGATAGATAGATAGATCTATATAGATAGATAGATAGATCTATACAGATAGATCGATAGATCTAGATACATAGATAGATCTAGATACATAGATAGATCTAGATACATAGATAGATAGATAGATAGATAGATAGATAGATAGATAGATAGATAGATAGATAGATAGATAGATAGATAGATAGATAGATAGATAGATAGATAGATAGATAGATCTAGATACATAGATAGATAGATAGATAGATAGATAGATCTAGATACATAGATAGATCTAGATACATAGATAGATAGATAGATAGATAGATAGATAGATAGATAGATAGATAGATAGATAGATAGATAGATAGATAGATAGATAGATCTATATAGATAAATAGATAGATCTATACAGATAGATCGATAGATCTAGATACATAGATAGATCTAGATACATAGATAGATCTAGATACATAGATAGATAGATAGATAGATAGATAGATAGATAGATAGATAGATAGATAGACAGATAGATCTAGATACATAGATAGATAGATAGATAGATAGATAGATAGATAGATAGATCTATACATAGATAGATAGATAGATAGATCTATATAGATAGATAGATCTATATAGATAGATCTACATAGATAGATCTATATAGATAGATCTATATAGATAGATAGATAGATAGATCTATATAGATAGATAGATAGATCTATATAGATAGATCTATATAGATAGATCTATATTTATAGATCTATATAGATAGATCTATATAGATAGATCTATATAGATAGATAGATAGATAGATAGATAGATCTAGATACATAGATAGATCTAGATACATAGATAGATCTAGATACATAGATAGATAGATAGATAGATAGATAGATAGATAGATAGATAGATAGATAGATAGATAGATAGACAGATAGATCTAGATACATAGATAGATAGATAGATAGATAGATAGATAGATAGATCTATACATAGATAGATAGAAAGATAGATCTATATAGAAAGATAGATCTATATAGATAGATCTACATAGATAGATCTATATAGATAGATCTATATAGATAGATAGATAGATAGATCTATATAGATAGATAGATAGATCTATATAGATAGATCTATATAGATAGATCTATATAGATAGATCTATATAGATAGATAGATAGATAGATAGATAGATCTATATAGATAGATAGATAGATAGATAGATCTATATAGATAGATAGATAGATCTATATAGATAGATAGATAGATAGATAGATCTATATAGATAGATAGATAGATCTATACAGATAGATCGATAGATCTAGATACATAGATAGATCTAGATACATAGATAGATCTAGATACATAGATAGATAGATAGATAGATAGATAGATAGATAGATAGATAGATAGATAGATAGATAGATAGATAGATAGATAGATAGATCTAGATACATAGATAGATAGATAGATAGATAGATAGATCTAGATACATAGATAGATCTAGATACATAGATAGATAGATAGATAGATAGATAGATAGATAGATAGATAGATAGATAGATAGATAGATAGATAGATAGATAGATAGATCTATATAGATAAATAGATAGATCTATACAGATAGATCGATAGATCTAGATACATAGATAGATCTAGATACATAGATAGATCTAGATACATAGATAGATAGATAGATAGATAGATAGATAGATAGATAGACAGATAGATCTAGATACATAGATAGATAGATAGATAGATAGATAGATAGATAGATAGATCTATACATAGATAGATAGATAGATAGATCTATATAGATAGATAGATCTATATAGATAGATCTACATAGATAGATCTATATAGATAGATCTATATAGATAGATAGATAGATAGATCTATATAGATAGATAGATAGATCTATATAGATAGATCTATATTTATAGATCTATATAGATAGATCTATATAGATAGATCTATATAGATAGATAGATAGATAGATAGATAGATCTATATAGATAGATAGATAGATAGATAGATAGATCTATATACATAGATAGATAGTTCTATATACATAGATAGATCTAGATACATAGATAGATCTAGACACATAGATAGATAGATAGATAGATCTATATACATAGATAGATCTAGATACATAGATAGATCTAGATACATAGATAGATAGATAGATAGATAGATAGATAGATAGATAGATAGATAGATCTATATACATAGATAGATCTAGATAGATAGATAGATCTATCTAGATTGATCTAGATACATAGATCTATATAGATAGATAGATAGATAGATAGATAGATAGATAGATAGATAGATAGATAGATAGATAGATAGATAGATAGATAGATAGATAGATAGATAGATAGATAGATAGATAGATCTATATAGATAAATAGATAGATCTATACAGATAGATCGATAGATCTAGATACATAGATAGATCTAGATACATAGATAGATCTAGATACATAGATAGATAGATAGACAGATAGATCTAGATACATAGATAGATAGATAGATAGATCTATACATAGATAGATAGATAGATAGATCTATATAGATAGATATATCTATATAGATAGATCTACATAGATAGATCTATATAGATAGATCTATATAGATAGATAGATAGATAGATCTATATAGATAGATAGATAGATCTATATAGATAGATCTATATAGATAGATCTATATTTATAGATCTATATAGATAGATCTATATAGATAGATCTATATAGATAGATAGATAGATAGATCTATATAGATAGATAGATAGATAGATAGATAGATCTATATAGATAGATAGATAGATCTATAAAGATAGATAGATAGATCTATACAGATAGATCGATAGATCTAGATACATAGATAGATCTAGATACATAGATAGATCTAGATACATAGATAGATCTAGATACATAGATAGATAGATAGATAGATAGATAGATAGATAGATAGATAGATAGATAGATAGATAGATAGATAGATAGATAGATAGATAGATAGATAGATAGATAGATAGATAGATAGATAGATCTAGATAGATAGATAGATCTATATAGCTAGATAGATCTAGATACATAGATAGATCTAGATACATAGATAGCTCTAGATACATATATACATAGATAGATAGATAGATAGATAGATAGATAGATAGATAGATAGATAGATAGATAGATAGATAGATAGATAGATAGATAGATAGATAGATAGATAGATAGATAGATAGATAGATAGATAGATAGATCTATATAGAAAGATAGATAGATCTATACAGATAGATCGATAGATCTAGATACATAGATAGATCTAGATACATAGATAGATCTAGATACATAGATAGATAGATAGATAGATAGATAGATAGATAGATAGATAGATAGATAGATAGATAGATAGATAGATAGATAGATAGATCTAGATACATAGATAGATCTAGATACATAGATAGATAGATAGATAGATAGATAGATAGATAGATAGATAGATAGATCTAGATAGATAGATAGATCTATATAGCTAGATAGATCTAGATACATAGATAGATCTAGATACATAGATAGCTCTAGATACATAGATAGCTCTAGATACATAGATAGATCTAGATAGATAGATCTATCTAGATTGATCTAGATACATAGATCTATATAGATAGATAGATAGATAGATAGATAGATCTATATAGATAAATAGATAGATCTATACAGATAGATCGATAGATCTAGATACATAGATAGATCTAGATACATAGATAGATCTAGATACATAGATAGATAGATAGATAGATAGATAGATAGATAGATAGATAGATAGATAGATAGATAGATAGATAGATAGATAGATAGATAGATAGATAGATAGATAGATAGACAGATAGATCTAGATACATAGATAGATAGATAGATAGATAGATCTATACATAGATAGATAGATAGATAGATCTATATAGATAGATAGATCTATATAGATAGATCTACATAGATAGATCTATATAGATAGATCTATATAGATAGATAGAAAGATAGATCTATATAGATAGATAGATAGATCTATATAGATAGATCTATATAGATAGATCTATATAGATAGATCTATATAGATAGATCTATATAGATAGATCTATATAGATAGATAGATAGATAGATCTATATAGATAGATAGATAGATAGATAGATAGATAGATAGATCTATATAGATAGATAGATAGATCTATACAGATAGATCGATAGATCTATACAGATAGATCGATAGATCTAGATACATAGATAGATCTAGATACATAGATAGATCTATATAGATAGATAGATAGATAGATAGATAGATAGATAGATAGATAGATAGATAGATAGATAGATAGATAGATAGATAGATAGATAGATAGATCTAGATACATAGATAGATCTAGATACATAGATAGATAGATAGATAGATAGATAGATAGATAGATAGATAGATAGATAGATCTATATAGATAAATAGATAGATCTATACAGATAGATCGATAGATCTAGATACATAGATAGATCTAGATACATAGATAGATCTAGATACATAGATAGATAGATAGATAGATAGATAGATAGATAGATAGATAGATAGATAGATAGATAGATAGACAGATAGATCTAGATACATAGATAGATAGATAGATAGATAGATAGATCTATACATAGATAGATAGAAAGATAGATCTATATAGAAAGATAGATCTATATAGATAGATCTACATAGATAGATCTATATAGATAGATCTATATAGATAGATAGATAGATAGATCTATATAGATAGATAGATAGATCTATATAGATAGATCTATATAGATAGATCTATATAGATAGATCTATATAGATAGATAGATAGATAGATAGATAGATCTATATAGATAGATAGATAGATAGATAGATAGATCTATATAGATAGATAGATAGATCTATATAGATAGATAGATAGATAGATAGATAGATCTATATAGATAGATAGATAGATCTATACAGATAGATCGATAGATCTAGATACATAGATAGATCTAGATACATAGATAGATCTAGATACATAGATAGATAGATAGATAGATAGATAGATAGATAGATAGATAGATCTATATAGATAAATAGATAGATCTATACAGATAGATCGATAGATCTAGATACATAGATAGATCTAGATACATAGATAGATCTAGATACATAGATAGATAGATAGACAGATAGATCTAGATACATAGATAGATAGATAGATCTATACATAGATAGATAGATAGATAGATCTATATAGATAGATATATCTATATAGATAGATCTACATAGATAGATCTATATAGATAGATCTATATAGATAGATAGATAGATAGATCTATATAGATAGATAGATAGATCTATATAGATAGATCTATATAGATAGATCTATATTTATAGATCTATATAGATAGATCTATATAGATAGATCTATATAGATAGATAGATAGATAGATCTATATAGATAGATAGATAGATAGATAGATAGATCTATATAGATAGATAGATAGATCTATAAAGATAGATAGATAGATCTATACAGATAGATCGATAGATCTAGATACATAGATAGATCTAGATACATAGATAGATCTAGATACATAGATAGATCTAGATACATAGATAGATAGATAGATAGATAGATAGATAGATAGATAGATAGATAGATAGATAGATAGATAGATAGATAGATAGATAGATAGATAGATAGATAGATAGATCTAGATAGATAGATAGATCTATATAGCTAGATAGATCTAGATACATAGATAGATCTAGATACATAGATACTTCTAGATACATATATACATAGATAGATAGATAGATAGATAGATAGATAGATAGATAGATAGATAGATAGATAGATAGATAGATAGATAGATCTATATAGATAGATAGATAGATCTATACAGATAGATCGATAGATCTAGATACATAGATAGATCTAGATACATAGATAGATCTAGATACATAGATAGATAGATAGATAGATAGATAGATAGATAGATAGATAGATAGATAGATAGATAGATCTAGATACATAGATAGATCTAGATACATAGATAGATAGATAGATAGATAGATAGATAGATAGATAGATCTAGATAGATAGATAGATCTATATAGCTAGATAGATCTAGATACATAGATAGATCTAGATACATAGATAGCTCTAGATACATAGATAGCTCTAGATACATAGATAGATCTAGATAGATAGATCTATCTAGATTGATCTAGATACATAGATCTATATAGATAGATAGATAGATAGATAGATAGATCTATATAGATAAATAGATAGATCTATACAGATAGATCGATAGATCTAGATACATAGATAGATCTAGATACATAGATAGATCTAGATACATAGATAGATAGATAGATAGATAGATAGATAGATAGATAGATAGATAGATAGATAGATAGATAGATAGATAGATAGATAGATAGATAGATAGATAGATAGATAGACAGATAGATCTAGATACATAGATAGATAGATAGATAGATAGATAGATCTAGATAGATAGATAGATCTATATAGCTAGATAGATCTAGATACATAGATAGATCTAGATACATAGATAGCTCTAGATACATAGATAGCTCTAGATACATAGATAGATAGATAGATAGATAGATAGATAGATAGATAGATAGATAGATAGATAGATAGATAGATAGATAGATAGATAGATAGATAGATAGATAGATCTATATAGATAGATAGATAGATCTATACAGATAGATCGATAGATCTAGATACATAGATAGATCTAGATACATAGATAGATCTAGATACATAGATAGATAGATAGATAGATAGATAGATAGATAGATAGATAGATAGATAGATAGATCTAGATACATAGATAGATCTAGATACATAGATAGATAGATAGATAGATAGATAGATAGATAGATAGATCTAGATAGATAGATAGATCTAGATACATAGATAGCTCTAGATACATAGATAGCTCTAGATACATAGATAGATAGATAGATAGATAGATAGATAGATAGATAGATAGATAGATAGATAGATAGATAGATAGATAGATAGATAGATAGATAGATAGATCTATATAGATAGATAGATAGATCTATACAGATAGATCGATAGATCTAGATACATAGATAGATAGATAGATAGATAGATAGATAGATAGATAGATAGATAGATAGATAGATCTAGATAGATAGATCTATCTAGATTGATCTAGATACATAGATAGATCTAGATACATAGATAGATAGATAGATAGATAGATAGATAGATAGATAGATAGATAGATAGATAGATCTAGATAGATAGATCTATCTAGATTGATCTAGATACATAGATAGATCTAGATACATAGATAGCTCTAGATACATAGATACATAGATACATAGATAGATAGATAGATAGATAGATAGATAGATCTATCTATCTAGATTGATCTAGATAGATAGATCTATATAGATAGATAGATAGATAGATAGATAGATAGATCTAGATAGATAGATCTAGATAGATCTAGATAGATAGATCTAGATAGATAGATCTATCTAGATTGATCTAGATACATAGATCTATATAGATAGATAGATATATAGATCTATATACATAGATAGATAGTTCTATATACATAGATAGATCTAGATACATAGATAGATCTAGACACATAGATAGATAGATAGATAGATCTATATACATAGATAGATCTAGATACATAGATAGATCTAGATACATAGATAGATAGATAGATAGATAGATAGATAGATAGATAGATAGATAGATCTATATACATAGATAGATCTATATACATAGATAGATCTAGATAGATAGATAGATCTATCTAGATTGATCTAGATACATAGATCTATATAGATAGATAGATAGATAGATAGATAGATAGATAGATAGATAGATAGATAGATAGATAGATAGATAGATAGATAGATAGATAGATAGATAGATAGATAGATAGATCTATATAGATAAATAGATAGATCTATACAGATAGATCGATAGATCTAGATACATAGATAGATCTAGATACATAGATAGATCTAGATACATAGATAGATAGATAGATAGATAGATAGATAGATAGATAGATAGATAGATAGATAGATAGATAGATAGATAGATAGATAGATAGATAGATAGATAGATAGACAGATAGATCTAGATACATAGATAGATAGATAGATAGATAGATAGATAGATCTAGATAGATAGATAGATCTATATAGCTAGATAGATCTAGATACATAGATAGATCTAGATACATAGATAGCTCTAGATACATAGATAGCTCTAGATACATAGATAGATAGATAGATAGATAGATAGATAGATAGATAGATAGATAGATAGATAGATAGATAGATAGATAGATAGATAGATAGATAGATAGATCTATATAGATAGATAGATAGATCTATACAGATAGATCGATAGATCTAGATACATAGATAGATCTAGATACATAGATAGATCTAGATACATAGATAGATAGATAGATAGATAGATAGATAGATAGATAGATAGATAGATAGATAGATAGATCTAGATACATAGATAGATCTAGATACATAGATAGATAGATAGATAGATAGATAGATAGATAGATCTAGATAGATAGATAGATCTAGATACATAGATAGCTCTAGATACATAGATAGCTCTAGATACATAGATAGATAGATAGATAGATAGATAGATAGATAGATAGATAGATAGATAGATAGATAGATAGATAGATAGATAGATAGATAGATAGATCGATCTATATAGATAGATAGATAGATCTATACAGATAGATCGATAGATCTAGATACATAGATAGATAGATAGATAGATAGATAGATAGATAGATAGATAGATAGATAGATAGATCTAGATAGATAGATCTATCTAGATTGATCTAGATACATAGATAGATCTAGATACATAGATAGATAGATAGATAGATAGATAGATAGATAGATAGATAGATAGATAGATCTAGATAGATAGATCTATCTAGATTGATCTAGATACATAGATAGATCTAGATACATAGATAGCTCTAGATACATAGATACATAGATACATAGATAGATAGATAGATAGATAGATAGATCTATCTATCTAGATTGATCTAGATAGATAGATCTATATAGATAGATAGATAGATAGATAGATAGATCTAGATAGATAGATCTAGATAGATCTAGATAGATAGATCTAGATAGATAGATCTATCTAGATTGATCTAGATACATAGATCTATATAGATAGATAGATATATAGATCTATATACATAGATAGATAGTTCTATATACATAGATAGATCTAGATACATAGATAGATCTAGACACATAGATAGATAGATAGATAGATCTATATACATAGATAGATCTAGATACATAGATAGATCTAGATACATAGATAGATAGATAGATAGATAGATAGATAGATAGATAGATAGATCTATATACATAGATAGATCTATATACATAGATAGATCTAGATAGATAGATAGATCTATCTAGATTGATCTAGATACATAGATCTATATAGATAGATAGATAGATAGATAGATAGATAGATAGATAGATAGATAGATAGATAGATAGATAGATAGATAGATAGATCTATATAGATAAATAGATAGATCTATACAGATAGATCGATAGATCTAGATACATAGATAGATCTAGATACATAGATAGATCTAGATACATAGATAGATAGATAGACAGATAGATCTAGATACATAGATAGATAGATAGATAGATGTATACATAGATAGATAGATAGATAGATCTATATAGATAGATATATCTATATAGATAGATCTACATAGATAGATCTATATAGATAGATCTATATAGATAGATAGATAGATAGATCTATATAGATAGATAGATAGATCTATATAGATAGATCTATATAGATAGATCTATATTTATAGATCTATATAGATAGATCTATATAGATAGATCTATATAGATAGATAGATAGATAGATCTATATAGATAGATAGATAGATAGATAGATAGATCTATATAGATAGATAGATAGATCTATAAAGATAGATAGATAGATCTATACAGATAGATCGATAGATCTAGATACATAGATAGATCTAGATACATAGATAGATCTAGATACATAGATAGATCTAGATACATAGATAGATAGATAGATAGATAGATAGATAGATAGATAGATAGATAGATAGATAGATAGATAGATAGATCTAGATAGATAGATAGATCTATATAGCTAGATAGATCTAGATACATAGATAGATCTAGATACATAGATAGCTCTAGATACATATATACATAGATAGATAGATAGATAGATAGATAGATAGATAGATAGATAGATAGATAGATAGATAGATAGATAGATAGATAGATAGATAGATAGATAGATAGATCTATATAGATAGATAGATAGATCTATACAGATAGATCGATAGATCTAGATACATAGATAGATCTAGATACATAGATAGATCTAGATACATAGATAGATAGATAGATAGATAGATAGATAGATAGATAGATAGATAGATAGATAGATAGATAGATAGATAGATAGATAGATCTAGATAGATAGATAGATCTATATAGCTAGATAGATCTAGATACATAGATAGATCTAGATACATAGATAGCTCTAGATACATAGATAGCTCTAGATACATAGATAGATCTAGATAGATAGATCTATCTAGATTGATCTAGATACATAGATCTATATAGATAGATAGATAGATAGATAGATAGATCTATATAGATAAATAGATAGATCTATACAGATAGATCGATAGATCTAGATACATAGATAGATCTAGATACATAGATAGATCTAGATACATAGATAGATAGATAGATAGATAGATAGATAGATAGATAGATAGATAGATAGATAGATAGATAGATAGATAGATAGATAGATAGATAGATAGATAGATAGATAGATAGACAGATAGATCTAGATACATAGATAGATAGATAGATAGATAGATCTATACATAGATAGATAGATAGATAGATCTATATAGATAGATAGATCTATATAGATAGATCTACATAGATAGATCTATATAGATAGATCTATATAGATAGATAGAAAGATAGATCTATATAGATAGATAGATAGATCTATATAGATAGATCTATATAGATAGATCTATATAGATAGATCTATATAGATAGATCTATATAGATAGATCTATATAGATAGATAGATAGATAGATCTATATAGATAGATAGATAGATAGATAGATAGATAGATCTATATAGATAGATAGATAGATCTATACAGATAGATCGATAGATCTATACAGATAGATCGATAGATCTAGATACATAGATAGATCTAGATACATAGATAGATCTATATAGATAGATAGATAGATAGATAGATAGATAGATAGATAGATAGATAGATAGATAGATAGATAGATAGATAGATAGATAGATCTATATAGATAAATAGATAGATAGATAGATAGATAGATAGATAGATAGATAGATAGATAGATAGATAGATAGATAGATAGATAGATAGATAGATAGATAGATAGATAGATAGATAGATAGATCTAGATACATAGATAGATCTAGATACATAGATAGATAGATAGATAGATAGATAGATAGATAGATAGATAGATAGATAGATCTATATAGATAAATAGATAGATCTATACAGATAGATCGATAGATCTAGATACATAGATAGATCTAGATACATAGATAGATCTAGATACATAGATAGATAGATAGATAGATAGATAGATAGATAGATAGATAGATAGATAGATAGATAGACAGATAGATCTAGATACATAGATAGATAGATAGATAGATAGATAGATAGATCTATACATAGATAGATAGAAAGATAGATCTATATAGAAAGATAGATCTATATAGATAGATCTACATAGATAGATCTATATAGATAGATCTATATAGATAGATAGATAGATAGATCTATATAGATAGATAGATAGATCTATATAGATAGATCTATATAGATAGATCTATATAGATAGATCTATATAGATAGATAGATAGATAGATAGATAGATCTATATAGATAGATAGATAGATAGATAGATCTATATAGATAGATAGATAGATCTATATAGATAGATAGATAGATAGATAGATAGATCTATATAGATAGATAGATAGATCTATACAGATAGATCGATAGATCTAGATACATAGATAGATCTAGATACATAGATAGATCTAGATACATAGATAGATAGATAGATAGATAGATAGATAGATAGATAGATAGATAGATAGATAGATAGATAGATAGATAGATAGATAGATAGATAGATAGATCTAGATACATAGATAGATAGATAGATAGATAGATAGATCTAGATACATAGATAGATCTAGATACATAGATAGATAGATAGATAGATAGATAGATAGATAGATAGATAGATAGATAGATAGATAGATAGATAGATAGATAGATCTATATAGATAAATAGATAGATCTATACAGATAGATCGATAGATCTAGATACATAGATAGATCTAGATACATAGATAGATCTAGATACATAGATAGATAGATAGATAGATAGATAGATAGATAGACAGATAGATCTAGATACATAGATAGATAGATAGATAGATAGATAGATAGATAGATAGATAGATAGATAGATCTATACATAGATAGATAGATAGATAGATCTATATAGATAGATAGATCTATATAGATAGATCTACATAGATAGATAGATCTATATAGATAGATCTACATAGATAGATCTATATAGATAGATCTATATAGATAGATAGATAGATAGATCTATATAGATAGATAGATAGATCTATATAGATAGATCTATATAGATAGATCTATATTTATAGATCTATATATTTATAGATCTATATAGATAGATCTATATAGATAGATAGATAGATAGATAGATAGATCTATATAGATAGATAGATAGATAGATAGATAGATCTATATACATAGATAGATAGTTCTATATACATAGATAGATCTAGATACATAGATAGATCTAGACACATAGATAGATAGATAGATAGATCTATATACATAGATAGATCTAGATACATAGATAGATAGATAGATAGATAGATAGATAGATAGATAGATCTATATACATAGATAGATCTAGATAGATAGATAGATCTATCTAGATTGATCTAGATACATAGATCTATATAGATAGATAGATAGATAGATAGATAGATAGATAGATAGATAGATAGATAGATAGATAGATAGATAGATAGATAGATAGATAGATAGGGAGATCTATATAGATAAATAGATAGATCTATACAGATAGATCGATAGATCTAGATACATAGATAGATCTAGATACATAGATAGATCTAGATACATAGATAGATAGATAGACAGATAGATCTAGATACATAGATAGATAGATAGATAGATCTATACATAGATAGATAGATAGATAGATCTATATAGATAGATATATCTATATAGATAGATCTACATAGATAGATCTATATAGATAGATCTATATAGATAGATAGATAGATAGATCTATATAGATAGATAGATAGATCTATATAGATAGATCTATATAGATAGATCTATATTTATAGATCTATATAGATAGATCTATATAGATAGATCTATATAGATAGATAGATAGATAGATCTATATAGATAGATAGATAGATAGATAGATAGATCTATATAGATAGATAGATAGATCTATAAAGATAGATAGATAGATCTATACAGATAGATCGATAGATCTAGATACATAGATAGATCTAGATACATAGATAGATCTAGATACATAGATAGATCTAGATACATAGATAGATAGATAGATAGATAGATAGATAGATAGATAGATAGATAGATAGATAGATAGATAGATAGATAGATAGATAGATAGATAGATAGATAGATAGATAGATAGATAGATAGATAGATAGATCTAGATAGATAGATAGATCTATATAGCTAGATAGATCTAGATACATAGATAGATCTAGATACATAGATAGCTCTAGATACATATATACATAGATAGATAGATAGATAGATAGATAGATAGATAGATAGATAGATAGATAGATAGATAGATAGATAGATAGATAGATAGATAGATAGATAGATAGATAGATAGATAGATCTATATAGATAGATAGATAGATCTATACAGATAGATCGATAGATCTAGATACATAGATAGATCTAGATACATAGATAGATCTAGATACATAGATAGATAGATAGATAGATAGATAGATAGATAGATAGATAGATAGATAGATAGATAGATAGATAGATAGATAGATAGATAGATAGATCTAGATACATAGATAGATCTAGATACATAGATAGATAGATAGATAGATAGATAGATAGATAGATAGATAGATAGATAGATAGATAGATCTAGATAGATAGATAGATCTATATAGCTAGATAGATCTAGATACATAGATAGATCTAGATACATAGATAGCTCTAGATACATAGATAGCTCTAGATACATAGATAGATCTAGATAGATAGATCTATCTAGATTGATCTAGATACATAGATCTATATAGATAGATAGATAGATAGATAGATAGATCTATATAGATAAATAGATAGATCTATACAGATAGATCGATAGATCTAGATACATAGATAGATCTAGATACATAGATAGATCTAGATACATAGATAGATAGATAGATAGATAGATAGATAGATAGATAGATAGATAGATAGATAGATAGATCTATACATAGATAGATAGATAGATAGATCTATATAGATAGATAGATCTATATAGATAGATCTACATAGATAGATCTATATAGATAGATCTATATAGATAGATAGAAAGATAGATCTATATAGATAGATAGATAGATCTATATAGATAGATCTATATAGATAGATCTATATAGATAGATCTATATAGATAGATCTATATAGATAGATCTATATAGATAGATAGATAGATAGATCTATATAGATAGATAGATAGATAGATAGATAGATAGATAGATAGATAGATAGATAGATAGATAGATAGATAGATAGATAGATAGATAGATAGATCTATATAGATAAATAGATAGATCTATACAGATAGATCGATAGATCTAGATACATAGATAGATCTAGATACATAGATAGATCTAGATACATAGATAGATAGATAGACAGATAGATCTAGATACATAGATAGATAGATAGATAGATCTATACATAGATAGATAGATAGATAGATCTATATAGATAGATATATCTATATAGATAGATCTACATAGATAGATCTATATAGATAGATCTATATAGATAGATAGATAGATAGATCTATATAGATAGATAGATAGATCTATATAGATAGATCTATATAGATAGATCTATATTTATAGATCTATATAGATAGATCTATATAGATAGATCTATATAGATAGATAGATAGATAGATCTATATAGATAGATAGATAGATAGATAGATAGATCTATATAGATAGATAGATAGATCTATAAAGATAGATAGATAGATCTATACAGATAGATCGATAGATCTAGATACATAGATAGATCTAGATACATAGATAGATCTAGATACATAGATAGATCTAGATACATAGATAGATAGATAGATAGATAGATAGATAGATAGATAGATAGATAGATAGATAGATAGATAGATAGATAGATAGATAGATAGATAGATAGATAGATAGATCTAGATAGATAGATAGATCTATATAGCTAGATAGATCTAGATACATAGATAGATCTAGATACATAGATAGCTCTAGATACATATATACATAGATAGATAGATAGATAGATAGATAGATAGATAGATAGATAGATAGATAGATAGATAGATAGATAGATAGATAGATAGATAGATAGATAGATAGATAGATAGATCTATATAGATAGATAGATAGATCTATACAGATAGATCGATAGATCTAGATACATAGATAGATCTAGATACATAGATAGATCTAGATACATAGATAGATAGATAGATAGATAGATAGATAGATAGATAGATAGATAGATAGATAGATAGATAGATAGATAGATAGATAGATCTAGATACATAGATAGATCTAGATACATAGATAGATAGATAGATAGATAGATAGATAGATAGATAGATAGATAGATAGATAGATCTAGATAGATAGATAGATCTATATAGCTAGATAGATCTAGATACATAGATAGATCTAGATACATAGATAGCTCTAGATACATAGATAGCTCTAGATACATAGATAGATCTAGATAGATAGATCTATCTAGATTGATCTAGATACATAGATCTATATAGATAGATAGATAGATAGATAGATAGATCTATATAGATAAATAGATAGATCTATACAGATAGATCGATAGATCTAGATACATAGATAGATCTAGATACATAGATAGATCTAGATACATAGATAGATAGATAGATAGATAGATAGATAGATAGATAGATAGATAGATAGATAGATAGATCTATACATAGATAGATAGATAGATAGATCTATATAGATAGATAGATCTATATAGATAGATCTACATAGATAGATCTATATAGATAGATCTATATAGATAGATAGAAAGATAGATCTATATAGATAGATAGATAGATCTATATAGATAGATCTATATAGATAGATCTATATAGATAGATCTATATAGATAGATCTATATAGATAGATCTATATAGATAGATAGATAGATAGATCTATATAGATAGATAGATAGATAGATAGATAGATAGATAGATCTATATAGATAGATAGATAGATCTATACAGATAGATCGATAGATCTATACAGATAGATCGATAGATCTAGATACATAGATAGATCTAGATACATAGATAGATCTATATAGATAGATAGATAGATAGATAGATAGATAGATAGATAGATAGATAGATAGATAGATAGATAGATAGATAGATAGATAGATAGATAGATAGATCTAGATACATAGATAGATCTAGATACATAGATAGATAGATAGATAGATAGATAGATAGATAGATAGATAGATCTATATAGATAAATAGATAGATCTATACAGATAGATCGATAGATCTAGATACATAGATAGATCTAGATACATAGATAGATCTAGATACATAGATAGATAGATAGATAGATAGATAGATAGATAGATAGATAGATAGATAGATAGATAGATAGACAGATAGATCTAGATACATAGATAGATAGATAGATAGATAGATAGATCTATACATAGATAGATAGAAAGATAGATCTATATAGAAAGATAGATCTATATAGATAGATCTACATAGATAGATCTATATAGATAGATCTATATAGATAGATAGATAGATAGATCTATATAGATAGATAGATAGATCTATATAGATAGATCTATATAGATAGATCTATATAGATAGATCTATATAGATAGATAGATAGATAGATAGATAGATCTATATAGATAGATAGATAGATAGATAGATAGATCTATATAGATAGATAGATAGATCTATATAGATAGATAGATAGATAGATAGATAGATCTATATAGATAGATAGATAGATCTATACAGATAGATCGATAGATCTAGATACATAGATAGATCTAGATACATAGATAGATCTAGATACATAGATAGATAGATAGATAGATAGATAGATAGATAGATAGATAGATCTATATAGATAAATAGATAGATCTATACAGATAGATCGATAGATCTAGATACATAGATAGATCTAGATACATAGATAGATCTAGATACATAGATAGATAGATAGACAGATAGATCTAGATACATAGATAGATAGATAGATCTATACATAGATAGATAGATAGATAGATCTATATAGATAGATATATCTATATAGATAGATCTACATAGATAGATCTATATAGATAGATCTATATAGATAGATAGATAGATAGATCTATATAGATAGATAGATAGATCTATATAGATAGATCTATATAGATAGATCTATATTTATAGATCTATATAGATAGATCTATATAGATAGATCTATATAGATAGATAGATAGATAGATCTATATAGATAGATAGATAGATAGATAGATAGATCTATATAGATAGATAGATAGATCTATAAAGATAGATAGATAGATCTATACAGATAGATCGATAGATCTAGATACATAGATAGATCTAGATACATAGATAGATCTAGATACATAGATAGATCTAGATACATAGATAGATAGATAGATAGATAGATAGATAGATAGATAGATAGATAGATAGATAGATAGATAGATAGATAGATAGATAGATAGATAGATCTAGATAGATAGATAGATCTATATAGCTAGATAGATCTAGATACATAGATAGATCTAGATACATAGATACTTCTAGATACATATATACATAGATAGATAGATAGATAGATAGATAGATAGATAGATAGATAGATAGATAGATAGATAGATAGATAGATAGATAGATAGATAGATAGATAGATAGATAGATCTATATAGATAGATAGATAGATCTATACAGATAGATCGATAGATCTAGATACATAGATAGATCTAGATACATAGATAGATCTAGATACATAGATAGATAGATAGATAGATAGATAGATAGATAGATATATAGATAGATAGATAGTAGATAGATAGATCTAGATACATAGATAGATCTAGATACATAGATAGATAGATAGATAGATAGATAGATAGATAGATCTAGATAGATAGATAGATCTATATAGCTAGATAGATCTAGATACATAGATAGATCTAGATACATAGATAGCTCTAGATACATAGATAGCTCTAGATACAATAGATAGATCTGATAGATAGATCTATCTAGATTGATCTAGATACATAGATCTATATAGATAGATAGATAGATAGATAGATAGATCTATATAGATAAATAGATAGATCTATACAGATAGATCGATAGATCTAGATACATAGATAGATCTAGATACATAGATAGATCTAGATACATAGATAGATAGATAGATAAGATAGATAGATAGATAGATAGATAGATAGATAGATAGATAGATAGATAGATAGATAGATAGATAGATAGATAGATAGATAGATAGATAGATAGACAGATAGATCTAGATACATAGATAGATAGATAGATAGATAGATCTATACATAGATAGATAGATAGATAGATCTATATAGATAGATAGATCTATATAGATAGATCTACATAGATAGATCTATATAGATAGATCTATATAGATAGATAGAAAGATAGATCTATATAGATAGATAGATAGATCTATATAGATAGATCTATATAGATAGATCTATATAGATAGATCTATATAGATAGATCTATATAGATAGATAGATAGATAGATCTATATAGATAGATAGATAGATAGATAGATAGATCTATATAGATAGATAGATAGATCTATACAGATAGATCGATAGATCTATACAGATAGATCGATAGATCTAGATACATAGATAGATCTAGATACATAGATAGATCTATATAGATAGATAGATAGATAGATAGATAGATAGATAGATTAGATAGATAGATAGATAGATAGATAGGATAGATAGATAGATAGATAGATAGATAGATCTAGATACATAGATAGATCTAGATACATAGATAGATAGATAGATAGATAGATAGATAGATAGATAGATCTATATAGATAAATAGATAGATCTATACAGATAGATCGATAGATCTAGATACATAGATAGATCTAGATACATAGATAGATCTAGATACATAGATAGATAGATAGATAGATAGATAGATAGATAGATAGATAGATAGATAGATAGACAGATAGATCTAGATACATAGATAGATAGATAGATAGATAGATAGATAGATCTATACATAGATAGATAGAAAGATAGATCTATATAGAAAGATAGATCTATATAGATAGATCTACATAGATAGATCTATATAGATAGATCTATATAGATAGATAGATAGATAGATCTATATAGATAGATAGATAGATCTATATAGATAGATCTATATAGATAGATCTATATAGATAGATCTATATAGATAGATAGATAGATAGATAGATAGATCTATATAGATAGATAGATAGATAGATAGATAGATCTATATAGATAGATAGATAGATCTATATAGATAGATAGATAGATAGATAGATAGATCTATATAGATAGATAGATAGATCTATACAGATAGATCGATAGATCTA
>JBBDHG010000585.1:62500-65920 GCA_037951165.1 Lophius americanus
ATAGATAGATCTAGATACATAGATAGATCTATATAGATAGATAGATAGATAGATAGATAGATAGATAGATAGATAGATAGATAGATAGATAGATAGATAGATAGATAGATAGATAGATCTAGATACATAGATAGATCTAGATACATAGATCTAGATAATAGATAGATAGATAGATAGATAGATCGATAGATAGATCTATATAGATAAATAGATAGATCTATACAGATAGATCGATAGATCTAGATACATAGATAGATCTAGATACATAGATAGATCTAGATACATAGATAGATAGATAGATAGATAGATAGATAGATAGATAGATAGATAGATAGACAGATAGATCTAGATACATAGATAGATAGATAGATAGATAGATAGATAGATCTATACATAGATAGATAGAAAGATAGATCTATATAGAAAGATAGATCTATATAGATAGATCTACATAGATAGATCTATATAGATAGATCTATATAGATAGATAGATAGATAGATCTATATAGATAGATAGATAGATCTATATAGATAGATCTATATAGATAGATCTATATAGATAGATCTATATAGATAGATCGATAGATAGATAGATAGATCTATTATAGATAGATAGATAGATAGATAGATAGATCTATATAGATAGATAGATAGATCTATATAGATAGATAGATAGATAGATAGATAGATCTATATAGATAGATAGATAGATCTATACAGATAGATCGATAGATCTAGATACATAGATAGATCTAGATACATAAGACTAGATCTAGATACATAGATAGATAGATAGATAGATAGATAGATAGATAGATAGATAGATAGATAGATAGATAGATAGATAGATAGATAGATAGATAGATAGATAGATAGATAGATAGATAGATAGATAGATAGATCTAGATACATAGATAGATAGATAGATAGATAGATCTAGATACATAGATAGATCTAGATACATAGATAGATAGATAGATAGATAGATAGATAGATAGATAGATAGATAGATAGATAGATAGATAGATAGATAGATAGATAGATAATAGATAGATAGATAGATAGATAGATAGACAGATAGATCTAGATACATAGATAGATAGATAGATAGATAGATCTATACATAGAAGATAGATAGATAGATCTAGATAGATAGATAGATCTATATAGATAGATCTCATAGATAGATCTATATAGATAGATCTATATAGATAGATAGAAGATAGATCTAGATAGATAGATAGATAGATCTATATAGATAGATCTATAGATAGATCTATATAGATAGATCTATATAGATAGATCTATATAGATAGATAGATAGATAGATCTATATAGATAGATAGATAGATAGATAGATCTATATAGATAGATAGATAGATCTATACAGATAGATCGATAGTCTATACAGATAGATCGATAGATCTAGATACATAGATAGATCTAGATACATAGATAGATCTATATAGATAGATAGATAGATAGATAGATAGATAGATAGATAGATAGATAGATAGATAGATAGATAGATAGATAGATAGATAGATAGATAGATAGATAGATCTATATAGATAAATAGATAGATAGATAGATAGATAGATAGATAGATAGATGATATATAGATAGATAGTATAGATAGATAGATAGATAGATAGATAGATAGATAGATAGATAGATAGATCTAGATACATAGATAGATCTAGATACATAGATAAGATAGATAGATAGATAGATAGATCTATATAGATATAATAGATAGATCTATACAGATAGATCGATAGATCTAGATACATAGATAGATCTAGATACATAGATAGATCTAGATACATAGATAGATAGATAGATAGATAGATAGATAGATAGATAGATAGATAGATAGATATAGATAGATAGATAATAGATAGATAGATAGATAGATAGATAGACAGATAGATCTAGATACATAGATAGATAGATAGATAGATAGATAGATAGATCTATAAAGATAGATAGATAGATAGATCTATATAGATAGATAGATCTATATAGATGATCTACATAGATAGATCTATATAGATAGATCTATATAGATAGATAGAAAGATAGATCTATATAGATAGATAGATAGATCTATATAGATAGATCTATATAGATAGATCTATATAGATAGATCTAATAGATAGATCTAGATAGATAGATAGATGATAGATCATATAGATAGATAGATAGATAGATAGATAGATAGATCTATATAGATAGATAGATAGATCTATACAGATAGATCGATAGATCTATACAGATAGATCGATAGATCTAGATAACATAGATAGATCTAGATACATAGATAGATCTATATAGATAGATAGATAGATAGATAGATAGATAGATAGATAGATAGATAGATAGATAGATAGATAGATAGATAGATAGATAGATAGATCTAGATACATAGATAGATCTAGATACATAGATCTAGATACATAGATAGATAGATAGATAGATAGATCGATAGATAGATCTATATAGATAATAGATAGATCTATACAGATAGATCGATAGATCTAGATACATAGATAGATCTAGATACATAGATAGATCTAGATACATAGATAGATAGATAGATAGATAGATAGATAGATAGATAGATTAGATAGACAGATAGATCTAGATACATAGATAGATAGATAGATAGATAGATAGATAGATCTATACATAGATAGATAGAAAGATAGATCTATATAGAAAGATAGATCTATATAGATAGATCTACATAGATAGATCTATATAGATAGATCATAGATAGATAGATAGATAGATCTATATAGATAGATAGATAGATCTATATAGATAGATCTATATAGATAGATCTATATAGATAGATCTATATAGATAGATAGATAGATAGATAGATAGATCTATATAGATAGATAGATAGATAGATAGATAGATCTATATAGATAGATAGATAGATCTATATAGATAGATAGATAGATAGATAGATAGATCTATATAGATAGATAGATAGATCTATACAGATAGATCGATAGATCTAGATACATAGATAGATCTAGATACAAAGATAGATCTAGATACATAGGATAGATAGATAGATAGATAGATAGATAGATAGATAGATAGATAGATTAGATAGATAGATAGATAGATAGATAGATAGATAGATAGATAGATAGATAGATAGATAGATCTAGATACAATAGATAGATAGATAGATAGATAGATAGATCTAGATACATAGATAGACTAGATCTATAGATAGATAGATAGATAGATAGATAGAATAGATAGATAGATGAATAGATAGATAGATAGATAGATAGATGATAGATAGATAGATAGATAGATAGATAGATAGATAGATAGATAGACAGATAGATCTAGATACATAGATAGATAGATAGATAGAATAGATCTATACATAGA
>JBBDHG010000586.1:5000-15000 GCA_037951165.1 Lophius americanus
CTATTACTATGTGTGAGTAATCTGTTACTCTGTACTAGTAGTCTGTAGCTATGTGTGAGTAATCTGTTACTCTGTACTAGTAGTCTGTAACTATGTGTGAGTAATCTGTTACTATGTGTGAGTAATCTGTTACTCTGTACTAGTAGTCTGTAACTATGTGTGAGTAATCTGTTACTCTGTACTAGTAGTCTGTAACTATGTGTGAGTAATCTGTTACTATGTGTGAGTAATCTGTTACTCTGTACTAGTAGTCTGTTACTATGCTTGAGTAATTTATTACTATGTTTGAGTAGTCTGTTATTATGTGTGAGTAATCTGTAACTATATGTGAGTAGTCTGTTACTATGTGTGAGTAATCTGTTACTATGTATAAGTAGTCTGTTACTATGTGTGAGTAATCTGTTATTATGTGTGAGTAATCTGTAACTATATGTGAGTAGTCTGTTACTATGTATAAGTAGTCTGTTACTATGTATAAGTAGTCTGTTACTATGTGTGAGTAATCTATGGTGCAGTGGATCCCTCATATGAACGTGACATCTCAAAATCTATCATCCTTTTCACATTTCATTCCCGGTAGAAGAAGAATTGTCCAGTTTTTGGGGAAGGTCAGTTGAATATTTCCACACTAGGGGGAGCTTTACCCTAAAGATGTTTTCCGACCGTAATTTCTCAACCCGTCAACCTGATTTAATTCACATTTGTTCAAACGAATCGACTTGAGGAGATCTATCCTGTATGTGTCATATTTTACTCTAATATTTCAGACTTTACTCACTAGGGGGAGCTGTTGTTTATCGATTGTGATGCTTACAAATGGGTTTTGTAAGCATCAAAATTTCAAATAAAACCGCCTTTAATTTGAGGAGCTCATGGGGTGGATTACTCTAAAACGCAGGGGATTGGGGGCTTTTGGAGGACGTACCCTGTCTGTCGGGGACAGTAGCGTAGGACTATTTAATGATTTTATAAACTTCTCGGTGTTAGCGGCGTTTTGTTGTAGGCAGCAACCTTCATGCTAAAACTGTTTTTGAAGAGTAATATAAAATTCAAATACAAAGGGAATTTATTTCTCACATGTCAACCATGGATAGTGTAAAAGAAATTTAAAAAAATTAAATAACGCAGAAAAAAAGAAGTTAATTAATGGTTGTCTCCTTAGTTAAAGGTAAAGGCTATAAATATTTGGGTGAAAAATGGTTGAAAAAAATTTCAAATGTCACCCCATAATAATAATAATAATACATTTAATTTATAATGCACTTTACATTTGGATCAAATCTCAAAGTGCTAATGAACCTCTATGAGGTACAACCTCTATGGTGGTATAAAGTAAACATAAATATCTAAAGGTACATTTTATGAATTCATTTAGGGATTCCTAAATAAAAAATAAAAAAAATCTTCCAGTATTGAGAGTATTCACACCCGGCTGGGGTTCTGGAGGGACGAAGCATTTGGATCTTTTTATGTTCATTCCTGTAACTTGATTTCTAAGCGCATAAATGAAGACTACAGATCTGGACTTTGACTGACGTATCAGGAATCAGACAACAAGCTTCCAGCTGTTCTATATCTGCAGGTCTTGGTTTCCAGCGGTGATCATGGAGACCTCTTTGAGTGGTAGCAATCCTCCCCCTGACCTTTGACCCCTGTGTTCACACTAAGAAGCTTCTGCGTTCCTGCTGCAAATGCCTCAGGAGGTCACCGCGGTCCTCGCAAACCAGCTGCTGTGAGTTTAGTCCTTATTGTAACAAATTCATTCAATCACATGACCACATGTCAAGCAGCTTTTCTCTGACTGGGTTCCATTATGACCTGGATCAAAGAACTTGGTTATTCAAAGTTGAAATAAAAATTAAAAATGTAAAGTTTGAAAGTAAAAATACCTACATAAAGTAGACATGGAAGGTTTCAGCCTTAAACCCAGTGGTTATTTTAACTTGAACTTTGTTTTAATGACATCCCCCCCAAAAAAACCTTCAAAGTTCCCACAGCTGCCAGGTGTCTCTACTTCACCTTGGTGTCTGCAGACAGGTAAGACCTAAAATCATTGATTCTCAGTGTCGGTAATATTGAAGCTGTTACTATGTGTGAGTATTCTCTTACTCTGTGTGAGTAATCTATTACTATGTGAGAGTAATCTGTTACTATGTGTGAGTAATATGTTACTATGTGTGAGTCATCCTTTACTATGTGTGAGTAATCTGTTACTATTTGTGAGTAATCTGTTACTATTTGTGAGTAATCTGTTACTCTGTGTGGGTAATCTTTTACTATGTGTGAGTGATCTGTTACTGTGTGAGTAATCTGTTACTATGTGTGAGTTATCTTTTACTATGTGTGAGTGATCTGTTACTGTGTGAGTAATCTGTTACTATGTGTGAGTAATCTTTTACTATGTGTGAGTAATCTGGTACTATGTGTGAGTAATCTGTTACTATGTGTGAGTAATCTTTTACTATGTGTGAGTGATCTGTTACTGTGTGAGTAAGCTGTTACTATGTGTGAGTAATCTTTTACTATGTGTGAGTGATCTGTTACTGTGTGAGTAATCTGTTACTATGTGTGAGTAATCTTTTACTATGTGTGAGTAATCTGGTACTATGTGTGAGTAATCTGTTACCATGTGTGAGTAATCTGTTACTATGTGTGAGTAATCTGTTACTATGTGTGAGTAATCTGTTACTATGTGTGAGTGATCTGTTACTATGTGTGAGTAATCTGTTACTATGTGTGAGTAATCTTTTACTATGTGTGAGTGATCTGTTACTGTGTGAGTAATCTGTTACCATGTGCTCATTGCAGCTGCTTGCATCCTCGACTTCATTCTTCGGGTCTCGACCCAGAGCTCATGGCCGCAGATGAGGGCTGGAACCCAGATGGAGCTGTAGATGGAGAGCGTCGCCTCACGTGAAGTACGAGTAGTACGGTATCAAATCACGGACTCCACATTCCCAGCGAGTCATAGATTAGACATTGAAGAGTTTTGATAACAGGACCCGGCTCTCCAGAACCATGAACCGTCGGAAGGAATCACCGCTGGCCTTTGATCATTCGGGGAATATAAATAGGGAACAATCTGACCTTGTTTCCGAGGGGTGGAGAATTAGTCTTAAACCGCCGGTGACTGAGTGACTGTTTGATGATGGACACGCCCCTTCAGGGAGTCGCTGTTTGCTCATGCAAAATTCATTGGGTTGAATTATTCCTGTGGAGGGGAGGCGGCGCGGGAGGGCGTGAGGTCCAAACCCGTGTGTGAGCCTGAATCACAAAACAAGCTGTCAGAAGGAGGTATAAATAATGAGGCTGTCAGCGAGAGCGCCAGGCCTGAGCCGGCAGACCGTGGTTTATGTCGGGGGGGGGGCTTACGCTGACGCGGGGAAAGTGGTGGCGAGGTTTGGAGGCCAGAGCGTTCGTGTTCCTCCGCCGTCCAGCGTCTCCGCCCTCCGTTCTGTTTCTTTGCTCTCTGCCCACGTTCTCCTCCTGATGCAGATGTGAGAGGAAACAGACGGAGGAGAAACAAAGACCCCTGAACTGAACAAACATCTCAGCAGCAGAACTGCAGGAAGGACCACCCACCGAGACTCAACCGTCTCCTTCCATCAGGGCGTGGACGGAGGAGGAGGCAGATGTTACGGAGGAGAAGGGAGTAGATGGAGATGCTCCTCGAGGAACCACCTGCTCCTGAGATGATTCTGCTCCTCAGCGCCATTCCAATAAACGTTCAAGACGAGGGCTTCTTCTTCCTCTTCTTCCTCTTCTTCTTCTTCCTCTTCTTCTTCCTCTTCTTCTTCCTCTTCTTCTTCCTCTTCTTCTTCTTCTTCTTGTTCCCTTCAGGGTCTCCATCTGTCCTCTGGACTGTCCCTCAGATGTCTCCTTTCTAATCCTGTCCTTCCTCTCACTCCCAGAGAACATCTGAACATCTTCATCTCTGCCTCCTGTCTTCTGGTCAGAACCAGAACCACCGTCTCTAAACCATCCAGCATAACTTCTCTCACCTCCATCATGGAAGTCTTTCCGTTCACTCCTGCTGCTGCTCTTCTGTCACAGATAACTCCTCACACTCTTCTCCACCCACTCCACCCTGCATGCACTCGCTTCTTCACCTCTTCTCCACCCTCCCCATTGCCCTGAACAGTTGAGCCCAAGTCCTTAAACTCCTCCATCCTCACCTCACCGCCGTCATGCTGATCTCACACATATCCTAGACCCCTCTTACGTACGTCCTGTCCCTCACACACACACACACACACACGCACACACACATACACACACACACACACTAACACACACTCACACACGCGCACACACACACACTCACACACACACACACACACACACATAAACACATAGACACACACACACTCACACACACACACACACATAGACACACACACACTCACACACACACACACACACACACACACATAAACACATAGACACACACACACACTCACACACACACACACACACACTCACACACACACACACACACATAAACACATAGACACACATACACACTCACACACATACACACACACACACTCACACACACACACACACACACACACACACACACACACACACACACACACACACTCACACACACACACACACACACATAAACACATAGACACACACACACTCACACACACACACACACACACACATAAACACATAGACACACACACACACTCACACACACACACACACACACTCACACACACACACACACACACACACACACACACTCACACACACACACACACACATGATTAGTCATTAGGTCATCACAGCAGTGGGTCTAAAAAGTTCTGCATGTTTTGTTATTGCACATAATTGTCCATTTAAGTCTTCTTGCTGCTGCCTGTTCCTGCACAGTGGGTTCAGAGGCTGCAGCCGGTACCACAGAACCTCTGTTATCATTCGGTTCTGGTGGCCAAATCACCAGGAGGGTCATTCAGTCAGAACTCCAGCACAAACAAAGGTCCACACTCTCCTTCCAGCATGCTGCTACTCTTGGCCTGAAGAGGCCAATCACTCACAGAGGGACGGAATTCTCTTCAGGCCCGGTTCTGTGGGTCCGACTGTGAATTTTAAAAATAATAATGATGTGTTAGTTTTACAGAATTATAGAACAAGAATGCCGTCAGTGAAAGTCTGACGTTAGAGACGGAGCGCTGATCTTTTCTGAAGATGTTTCCCCCGACAAGGAGCTTTTGTTTTCGCTCCTGTCTGTCTGTCTGTCTGTCTGTCTGTCTGTCTGTCTGTTTGTTTATTTGTCTGTCTGTCTGTCTGTCTGTCTGTCTGTCTGTCTGTCTGTCTGTCTGTCTGTCTGTCTGTCTGTCTGTCTGTTTGTTTGTTTGTTTGTTTGTTTGTTTGTTTGTTTGTTTATTTGTCTGTCTGTTTGTCTGTCTGTCTGTCTGTCTGTCTGTCTGTCTGTTTGTATGTCTGTTTGTTTATTTGTCTGTCTTTCTGTCTGTCTGTCTGTCTGTCTGTCTGTCTGTTTGTTTATTTGTCTGTCTGTTTGTCTGTCTGTCTGTCTGTCTGTCTGTCTGTCTGTCTGTCTGTTACTATCTGTCTGTCTGTGTGTCTGTTTGTTTGTTTGTTTGTTTGTTTGTCTGTTTGTTTATTTGTTATTTGTGTGTCTGTCTGTTTGTTTGTTTGTTTGTCTGTTTGTTTGTTTGTCTGTCTGTTTGTCTGTCTGTCTGTCTGTCTGTTTGTTTGTCTGTTTGTTTGTTTGTTTGTTTGTCTGTTTGTCTGTCTGTCTGTTTCTCTGTCTGTCTGTCTGTTTGTTTGTTTGTCTGTTTGTTTGTTTGTTTGTTTGTCTGTTTGTCTGTCTGTCTGTCTGTCTGTCTGTCTGTCTGTCTGTCTGTCTGTCTGTTTGTTTATTTGTCTGTCTGTTTGTCTGTCTGTCTGTCTGTCTGTCTGTTACTATCTGTCTGTCTGTGTGTCTGTTTGTTTGTTTGTTTGTTTGTTTGTCTGTTTGTTTATTTGTTATTTGTGTGTCTGTCTGTTTGTTTGTTTGTCTGTTTGTTTGTTTGTTTGTTTGTCTGTTTGTTTGTTTGTCTGTTTGTCTGTCTGTCTGTCTGTCTGTCTGTTTGTTTGTCTGTTTGTCTGTCTGTCTGTTTGTCTGTCTGTCTGTCTGTCTGTCTGTTTGTTTGTCTGTTTGTTTGTTTGTCTGTTTGTTTGTTTGTTTGTGGGAGGGATTTGCGTGACCCGATGTAGGTTTTGGTTTAATCTAGAGGTCGTTACATTTCGGGGACATTTAGTGTCTCACAGCATTTTAAATGAAATAAAAATAAAATAGGCCTATTAAGTTTGGAGTAGTGATGTCACAATGTGTCTATTCTACCCTTTGATCCTTTGTTTCTTTGATGTTTCTGTGGGGGTGGAGCTTCAGGCTTCCGTTTTGATGTTCCTTTGGGGGGGAACTGGGGGCTCAGTGGGCTGAACAGAGACGCTGAAGTGGAAGGCGCAGGAGAGATCCTCAGAGAGTTTGTTGGAGTTGTCGGTAGATTGAGAGGCTGGCAGGAACTCAGACATTAATGGAGGAATCTTTCCTAAACCCAGGGTTCTGTTGGGTCTGGGTGGAGGTTGGCGCTCTCTGAGTGTTTTCTTCTACTTTGTTTTTGTGTCTGGATGAGATTAAAGACAAAATAATAAAAGCACCACGTCTTTGTGTAGATTTGTGTGAAAAGTTCTGGACCCACTCTTCATTTCGTCTTTTCTGAGTGAATCTCACGGTGAACTGGGTCGGTTCTTCAAACGACACAGAATAAAAGGACAGTTTTACTCGCTAGTTTTATTTAATAAGGAAGAAACAAACCTAAACCAGTAAGTTGAAGAAGTATCTGGATTTGAAAGCTGGTTTTCCACCTTCAGCAGGAACGACTGAAACCAAAAGCTTCCGATACTTGGAGATCAGTCTGACATTGCTGTGGTGAGTTCTTGGCCCGGCCCGCCCTGCAGAACCGCTGCAGTTCAGACACATTGGAGGGTTTGTGAGCATGAACGGTTCTTTTCAGCATCTCGGTGGGGTTGAGGTCTTTGGAGGACTGGGACCGCTCCACTCCAGAACTTTAATTTCTTTCCTTTTTAGCCGTTCAGAGGTGGACGTACTCCTCCGCTCAGGATTTGTTTTCTTTGGACCTTTATTCTTTTGGATCTTGAGTGAGCCTTTGCTTTGCTCTTGGAGGAATTTTGGAAGGTGGTCCACTTATGGGAAGGTTCACTGGTGTTCCAGGTCTTCTCCACTTGTAGAGAATGTGTCTCACTGTGGTTCTGTGGAGTCCCAGAACCCTAGAAATACAGCCTTCAAACTTATTAAGGGAATCGTTAGTCCTGATAGTCGGACACAGTCGGTTAAACTTCTGGGTTCTGGACCTGTCCAGTTAGGAAGCAGAGGAGACGGGATCAGTTTTAGCTGTTTATGTTCTGATGAAAACGGTACCAGGTGGACAGGAGAGTCAACAGCAGGACAACCGCCTTGAATGTTCTGGTTCTGCAGGTGATGGGCTCATCCTTCCTGACTGATTCTTCTCTGGTTCTACATTCTGCTGGTGTCCTTGTCTCAACTGGTACCATGATGTGGTACCGGCAGTCCATTCAGGTGGACCATATAGTCCAGCTCCTCCAGGATGGAACATCCATATATGAACACCAGGATGGGCGGGTTCTTCATCGGTGACCCGTTCTCCTCACAGATGAGAGCAGGTTCTGACTGAGCTCATGTGACAGACGTGAAAGAGGCTGGAGATGAGGTAGTGAAGGTTCTGCTGCCTGAAACATCATACATCAGGACCGGTTTGGTGATGGGTCAGTGATGGTCCGGGGAGGCAGATCCTTAGAGGGTCTCACAGACCTCCTGTTAGGTAGCAGGATGAAACCCTCGGACCCACTGTGTCAAACTCGTACTGTGGGCTCTGGGTTCCCCCTGGTCCAGGACAAGGCCCGGCCTCCTGGGGGTCAGAATGTGTAGACAGGTCCTGGTCCTTGATGCCATTGATGGTCCTCATGTTCTCCAGACGTGAACCCATCTGAGAACCTCTGGGACGTTCTGAATCCCTGCATCAGACACCACCAAGTAGACTGATGTTCTGATCCAGTCTGGGAGGAGATCCTCCAGGACACCATCCTCCGCCTCATCAGAAGCAGGTCCAGATGTTGTCAGGAATGACTGCATACACCTGGAGGTCAAAGGTCATCCCACCACTGAGACACATTATTAGTTGTTCCAGTTGGATCAGAACCTGTGATTTGAGTTTGTCACTTTGATTTTGGGTTTGGTTTAGAATCCAGTTCTCAGTGGGTTCATGGTTCTGGTTCCACTGAATGTGACTAAATGTTTTACGCTGGAATCTTTCATTCAAATCTCTTCAGGAATTTCTTTTGATTTTGGCGAATGATGATATGACTGCTGACCGGGTCCAGTCCATCTGGACCCGGTGATTAATGCGGTTTCATAGTTATTCTGGATTCAGTGTTTATGCTTTAATACTTTTCCACACAGGCTCCACTAGGATTAGAAACATTTCTGCTTTAATAAATACGATTGGCTTTAAAACCAATCGTATTTATTAAAGCTTTTATTCGGATCATCTTTGCTTCATGTTGGAGTTTCTTTGAGATCCGACCCAAAGACAGCAGAAGAACCACCGCGGGTCAGATATTCCGTCGCAGCACAGGATGTCTACCTTCTGCCAGACGTTTGGATCAGATTCATTTAGATGCTCCAAAAAAACTCAATGACTTCATCTTCCAAAAGCCCAGAATTTTTATATACTTCTGTTTGAGTTCCTTCTGCTGAGGGCAAATTTATCTTCTCCTCTTCTCTAAAGCCAGAACCAGGATCCATCCTGGAAAAGATATTATCCTGGTTTTGTATGAAACTGAAAGCCACATCACTGACTTTCATAAATCCACACGATATAATGTCTCGTGTTTCTGCAATCCATGATGAAATAAAAAGATCAAAGGACTGGAGTGGATAGTCGTTTATAAAAAAAACAATGAGCGGAAGCAAATAAAGTCTGTTTTCTGTTCTGTCGTCCAAACACACGTCTAAGCTCCAATCCTGGAACAAGGTCAGAGGTCAGATGAGACCAAAGTAGAGCTTTTTGGTAAAAACATCTAAGGTGGGTGTGGCCTAGTCAGAAAGAAAGCCATGGAGAAAAGCCCCTCCTAACCACTGTGAAGTCTGGTGGTGGATCTCTGATGCTGTGGGGCTGTTTTTCTTCCAAAGGTTCTGGACATCTTGTTAAAGACATGGTTCCATGGACTCCATCAAACACCAGCAGATACTGGATGAAGACCTAAAAGCCTGTCAGGAACCTTAAAGTGGGTCGTGGTTGGACCTTCCAGGAGGACAATGTTCTGAAGATCACCTCAACATCAACCCAAGAATGGTTCAGAGGTCACAGAATAAAGGTTCTGTCATGACCATCCCAGTCACCACCACAACATCTGTGGGATGTGCTGCAGAGGAGAGTCCACCAGCGTGGACCTCAGAACCTGAAGGGAGGTGGAGAGGTTCTGTATGGAGGACTGGTCTCAGACCTCCTCACAGACCACAGAAGGAGACTCAGACTGTTAGTGTGGTGAAAGGGGGCGGGGCTAAATATTTAGTGCAGGGTGCCAATAGTTCTGGAGGGTACTGTATTAATCATAACGAGTCTCTCTCTCTCTCTCTCTCTCTCTCTCTCTCCCTCCCTCCCTCTCCCTCTCTGCCTCTCTCTCTCTGCCTCTCTCTCTCTGCCTCTCCCTCTCTCTCCCTCTCTCTCTCCCTCTCTCCCCCTCCCTCTCTCTCTCTCTCTCTCTCCCTCTCTCTCTCTCTCTCTCTCTCTCCCTCTCTCCCTCTCTCTCTCTCTCTCTCTCTCTGCCTCTCCCTCTCTCTCCCTCTCTCTCCCCCTCTCTCCCTCTCTCTCCCCCTCCCTCTCTCTCTCTCTCTCTCTCCCTCTCTCTCTCTCTCTCTCTCTCTCTCCCTCTCTCTCTCTCT
>JBBDHG010000587.1:2500-15000 GCA_037951165.1 Lophius americanus
AGTATTTCTTTCTGTACCCTCCCCTTCGTTTTCGTCCCTCCTCGATCATCCAAGTAGAATAGACTCCGCCCACACCCTGCTGACTTCTACCCTCTTTCTCTTCCGCCGGTTGGTTCCCAGTCCCTAGTGGACCAGCTGGAGGAGCCGTGAGCCAGATCCAGCTGGAAGAGGCGCCGCCGCCACATTTCCACCAGCAGTGAGTAAAACAGCAGGAACTACAACACAAACGTATAAATCCATCAATCAATCAATCAATCAATCAATCAATCTTTATTTATATAGCACCAATTCACAACAACAGTTGTCTGAAGGTGTTTTTCCAGAAAGAGCAGGTCTGGAACAAACTCTTTATATAATTATCTACAGACACAACAAATTCCTCCTTGAGCAGCACTTGGAGACAATGGCGAGAAAAAACTGCCCTTTAACAGGCAGAAACCTCGAGCAGATCCAAGACTCAGGGTGGACGGCCTACCGCCATGATCCATCCAGTCTCTGGAGTCACTTCTCCGGTTAAGAGGAGCCCATTGGGTTAGAGGCGGATCCAGGGGCGGTTCAAGCTGGTGTGGGGCCCAGGGGGGAACCTCCCTTTTAAACCTCTTTTTAAACTTTTTAAAAATAAATCAGCTTGTAAATCTGTTTGAATGAATTATTCACACGTTAGGAAATGTAAAGTGCATTATAAATTAAATGTATTATTATTATTATTATTATACGTTATAAATGCATATAAACACAAATATGAAGGTTTCGTTGGGGCCACGTCTACTCACATGTTTATGTTTGTGTTCGTAACGAAAGCTCCCCCTAGTGACTAAAATATGTTTAGTTTTAGAAATATATAACAAAGGTATCCCTAAAACACTCCTGTTCTTCCTCGCACTAAGGTGTGTGGAGGTACAAAATTTGAAAATGATCCGCGATACGACGATTGACAAACTTTTAGGTTGTAGTTTTTGACCCAGTCTCTCCCAGCTGAGTGTGAGGACCCCCTCTCTGAAGGCACAAGTCTTCTCCAGCTTCTTCCCACAGCCCCAAAACATGCCACATACACTTCAGCGTCTCTGCTCAGCCCGCTGTGCCCCCATCTCCAATCAAAAGGAACTCTTGAAACAGCCTCAAGTCCATAGCCAAAGAAACATCAAAGGACTCAATAGCCACATTGTGACGTCACTGCTCCAAAGGGCTTATTGTTTCATTTCATTTAATTTCCATTTTAAATGCTGCAAAACACGTGATGTCACCAAAGTTTAATCACGTCTAGGAAACGCCAAAACCTACATCTTGGTAAACTTTCATGCAAATCCGTCCATTGGTTTTTCTGTAATCCTGCCCACAAACAAACAAACAAACAAACAAACAAACAAACAGACAAACAGACAAACAAACACACAGACAAACAAACAAACAAACAGACAAACAATCAAACAGACAAACAATCAAACAGACAGACAGACAGACAGACAAACTAACAAACAAACAAACACACAGACAGACAAACAAACAAACAAACAAACAAACAAACAAACAAACAGACAAACGCACAGGAGGAAATAATAATGAGGAACAAAACACGGTTCGGTATCCGAACCCAGAAACACGCATTAAATGTTAAATTGGATTTGAAGAAATGAAATCACAAAAAGGTACGCCACCTTTTGAGGAAGGAATATAGAAATACAAACTTCTGCAATGATCCTAAAAGGTCGAGTTTAGACAGAATACTGCAAGTATTTACAGAAAAACCCCAAATACAGCCGAAAAACATCTTTTCTTCTTTTTGGCTCATCTTACTTCAACAAGTCTTATGACTGTAATCAGAAGCTCTTCTATGTTCTGACGTCACGCCTCTGCTCTTCTGTCCAGGCAGTTTGACCTGGATATGAATGGAAAGGTGAGTACCCCCCACTGAGACGGCCGCCCACTCCCACCCACTCCCACCCACTCCCACAGAGCATGTATGCTGTCAAACAGGTTCCTGTAAGCCCACCCTTATACCCACTCCTGGCAGATATTTGGTTTATTTCAGACTTTATTTATTATTAATAGGGTTGATTCAACTTAATTCATTAGATTTGGTTGAACTTAATTTGTTGCATTAGTTTGATCTTAATTTATCAGGGTTGGTTGAACTTAGTTCCTAGAATGCCGTGTAAGTAATAAATAATAATAATATTTACTTTATAATGAATTCATCATTAATAATGAATAATACTTATAGTTACTTTATAATGAATTCGTCATTAATAATGAATAATACTTATAGTTACTTTATAATGAATTCGTCATTAATAATGAATAATACTTATAGTTACTTTATAATGAATTCGTCATTAATAATGAATAATACTTATATTTACTTTATAATGAATTCGTCATTAATAACGAATAATACTTATGAATAATTAATCATTTATTTGTTATCGATAATAAATACAGTTGGACTTAACTATATTGAATTAACATTATTGAATAAATGTAGAAATCATCTAATCGGCTGATTTGGATAAACTTTATTAATAATTTATAAAGTCTGAGAGAAAAGAAATAAATGAGTTGAACAAAATAATGATAAATTATATCGACATACATATAAACATATAAACATATATACATATATACATATATACATATATACATATATACATACATATACACTTATACATATATATATACACTTATACATATATATATACATATAAACATATAAACATATATATATATATATATACACTTATACATATATATATACATATAAACATAAAAACATATATATATACATATATGTTTATATGTAAATATATATTATATATATAATATATACATTCTTTTCTGAGTACATCATGGTTGACTGACGACGTTATCCATCACGTATGTTTTGACCTCCTGTCACATGACCCTGAAGGTCACCAGAAGAACTAATGACCTCATCTCCTCGGACCTGCAGATGTCTCGTACTCCCAGGAAGGCAGCAACTTTTGGGAAGCGTTCCAACTCCATGCGCAGGAATCCCAGAGCGGAGGTGACCAGACAGGGTTGGCTGTACAAGCAGGTGAACCTGGACACGCCCACTTCTCTGTTTGTTTGTTTGTTTCTACGACAACACATCATCAACACTGACGACTCCTTCCCCCATACACACATACACATGTAGACATGCACACACACATCTACATACATACACACACACACACACACACCCACACTTGCAAAAACACGCACGCGCTCTCACGCACACACTCACACATTCAAGAACACACACACACACACACATATACAAACGTAGACACACAAACACACACACACACACACATTCTCAGGCACACACGTACACACACACACACACATATACAAACGTAGACACACACACACACACACATTCTCAGGCACACACTCTCACATACACACACTCTCTCACACATACACACACACACACTCTCACATACACACACACACACATACACACACACACTCTCACATACACACACACACACACACACTCTCACATACACACACTCTCTCACACATACACACACACACACACACACACACTCACACATACACACACTCACTCTCGCATACACACACACACTCTCACATACACACACACACATACACACACTCACACACACACTCTCACATACACACACTCTCTCACACATACACACACACACACACAGACAGACATACACTCTCACACACACACACACACACACACACACACACACTCACACACACACAGAAAAATCAGTATTTCTCATCATGTATTTCTGTATTTTGTCGGATCAATACTTTTTTCTCTACAAAGTCAGACGTTATAAAAAAACGACGTTTCAAGTTTTACTCCAAAGTAGATCCTGTGAAACAGAAACATAGAAAATGTCTGCAGAAATATTCAACCTCTCTCACTTTGGTAATCCAGAACCAGGTTCCCTCTCTGGACCCCCGACAGCAGCGGCGCCCCCTGGACTCATTTCCTGCGCAGACGTTAACGTCAACACAATCCCATAATAACAATAATATAAACATCTGACATGAACAAATACAGAATGTGATTTCTAAAAACATCTAAAAGAACCTCATCACTGATGACATCATTGATTGACACTTCAGGCACAGCGTAGATTCTAGATCAGGCTGCAATCTGGAAGGTCACCACTAGATGTCAGTAGATTGTAGGCGCTGCACCTTTAAGGACTAGTATGGATTATGGGGTTTGTAGTTCAGTAACTGCGATTTATTAATATTATTAATTATTCTATACCAGAAAGATGATGATGATGATAACGTTGATGACGATGATGATGATGATGATGATGATGATGGTGATGATGATGATGATGATGATGATGATGATGCATGCTGAGAATGTGACCTGTGTTCCTCCAGTCCAGCAGTGGAGTGAAGCAGTGGAACAGGAGATGGTTCGTCCTCACAGACAGATCTCTCTTCTACTACAAAGGTTGGTCTTTGATCTTACACTACTAACCTACTACTACTAACTACTACTACTAACTACTACTACTAACTACTAACCCGTTAGTCTGGTTAACTACTAACCTACTACTACTAACTACTACTACTAACTACTACTACTAACTACTAATCCGTTTGTCTGGTTCACTACTAACTACTACTACTAACTACTAACCCGTTAGTCTGGTTCACTACTAACCTACTACTACTAACTACTAACCCGTTAGTCTGGTTCACTACTAACCTACTACTACTAACTACTAACCCGTTAGTCTGGTTCACTACTAACTACTACTACTAACTACTAACCCGTTAGTCTGGTTCACTACTAACCTACTACTACTAACCTACTACTACTAACTACTAACCCGTTTGTCTGGTTCACTACTAACTACTACTACTAACTACTAACCCGTTAGTCTGGTTCACTACTAACCTACTACTACTAACTACTAACCCGTTAGTCTGGTTCACTACTAACCTACTACTACTAACTACTAATCCGTTAGTCTGGTTCACTACTAACCTACTACTACTAACTACTACTACTAACTACTAACCCGTTAGTCTGGTTCACTACTAACTACTACTACTAACTACTAACCCGTTAGTCTGGTTCACTACTAACTACTACTACTAACTACTAATCCGTTAGTCTGGTTGACTACTAACTACTACTACTAACTACTACTACTAACTACCAACCCACTAGTCTGGTTCACTACTGGTGATCAGTACTAACCTACTTCTGATCCCCAGTAACCAGGTTAACTATTAACCTGTTAGTCTTGTTAAAAGTTCTGCTCTTTAATCGTCATCGGACCGCCTGGTTCTGCCTGGTATTTTGCCATAATTCTGTTTTTTCTTGCACAATGTTAGAGTTAAATAAACCCAAAGTTTTAAGTCTTGGTCATAAAGTTGTATTTTGTGCTGAAGCTCCCTCTGGTGGACACAGGTGGTCATTTGCAGCATAAATCATATTTCTGTCCCATGTTGGGTCCATTGTCTGTCCAGCTGGTCCAGATGGAGAGTCCTCCTGGTTCTGACCCACAGAAACTGTGTAGAAGAACAAGAACTTTGTGGTATTTCTGTCAGCTGTGAACTTAAAGCAGTCACGTTGTAGCAGGAGTTAAGACTCCGACTAAGTACGCGTGTCTGTCCATTGGTTGGGGGGATGACGATAGGCCACGCCCCCATTGAACCTGTCACAGCCCCATCTGGTGGGAGACTTGTGGTGGTTACCTGATCAATAAAGCTCTGAGGGATGCAGAGGTTCTGTTTCCTTCTCAAAGTTCCTTCCCCGAGTTCAAACTTTTGCGTCGGTTTCTCTCCCCTACCCATGATGCATTGCTGTTAAGTTTACACTACATTCCTGTAAATAGTGGCGTTCTAAAGTAAACTGTCATTTACAGCAGAAACCTTCATGCAGCAGAATTCTGTTCATATTCAACACCAATGTGAGGTGGAGAAGCAAGTGCAGGCAGGGTGGAGTGGGTGGAGAAGAGTGTGAGGAGTTATCTGTGACAGAAGAGCAGCAGCAGGGGTGAAGGGAAAGGTTTCCAAGATGGAGGTGAGAGCAGCTCTGCTGGAGAACAGAAGAAGGTCGTTCTGACTCCTCTGTGAAGTTATTGGTACCTCACTGGTTCTGATGGAGGAGATGTTCTGGTTGATGTAGTCCGACCCACTCACCCTCTGCTGCCAGCCTGGACTGTTTCTTTGTGTGAACCTGGACTGTTTCTCTGTGTGAACCTGGACTGTTTCTGTGTGAACCTGGACTGTGTCTCTGTATGAACCTGGACTGTTTCTCTGTGTGAACCTGGAATGTTTCTCTGTGTGAACCTGGACTGTTTCTCTGTGTGAACCTGGACTGTTTCTCTGTGTGAACCTGGACTGTTTCTCTGTATGAACCTGGACTGTTTCACTGTATGAACCTGGACTGTTTCTCTGTGTGAACCTGGACTGTTTCACTGTGTGAACCTGGACTGTTTGACTGTATGAACCTGGACTGTTTCACTGTGTGAACCTGGACTGTTTCTCTGTATGAACCTGGACTGTTTCTCTGTGTGAACCTGGACTGTTTCTCTGTGTGAACCTGGACTGTTTCTCTGTATGAACCTGGACTGTTTCTTTGTGTGAACCTGGACTGTTTCTCTGTGTGAACCTGGACTGTTTCTCTGTGTGAACCTGGACTGTTTCTCTGTGTGAACCTGGACTGTTTCTCTGTGTGAACCTGGACTGTGTCTCTGTATGAACCTGGACTGTTTCTCTGTGTGAACCTGGAATGTTTCTCTGTGTGAACCTGGACTGTTTCTTTGTGTGAACCTGGACTGTTTCTCTGTGTGAACCTGGACTGTTTCTCTGTGTGAACCTGGACTGTTTCTCTGTGTGAACCTGGACTGTTTCTCTGTATGAACCTGGACTGTTTCTTTGTGTGAACCTGGACTGTTTCTCTGTATGAACCTGGACTGTTTCTCTGTGTGAACCTGGACTGTTTCACTGTGTGAACCTGGACTGTTTCTCTGTGTGAACCTGGACTGTTTCTCTGTGTGAACCTGGACTGTTTCTCTGTATGAACCTGGACTGTTTCACTGTGTGAACCTGGACTGTTTGACTGTATGAACCTGGACTGTTTCACTGTGTGAACCTGGACTGTTTCTCTGTGTGAACCTGGACTGTTTCTCTGTGTGAACCTGGACTGTTTCTCTGTGTGAACCTGGACTGTTTCTCTGTGTGAACCTGGACTGTTTCTCTGTGTGAACCTGGACTGTTTCACTGTGTGAACCTGGACTGTTTCTCTGTGTGAACCTGGACTGTTTCTCTGTGTGAACCTGGACTGTGTCTCTGTGTGAACCTGGACTGTTATTCTGGAACTAATCGTACTTAAGTCAGTAACTTCATGTCGATCCTGCTGGATTCATGAAAAGAAGACAAATAAATAATTAAATATAAAAATACACTTCAAAGAACCTTCCTGGGTAAAAGTCTGTTTATTTTATCTGTTTGTTGATGGATTTCAACAATAAATAATAGAAGAAGAGAACAAACAAACAAATAAACAAAAAAACAAACAAACAAACAGGTTTTTCTTTTTGTCACTGTATCTCACAGACGGATGTCACTCATCCACACGTAAACAAGTAAACACGTAAACAAGTAAACACGTAAACATTTAAACAAGTAAACACGTAAACATTTAAACAAGTAAACATTTAAACAAGTAAACACGTAAACAAGTAAACACATAAACATTTAAACACGTAAACAAGTAAGCACGTAAACAAGTAAACACATAAACATTTAAACAAGTAAACACGTAAACAAGTAAACACGTAAACATTTAAACAAGTAAACACGTAAACATGTAAACACGTAAACATTTAAACAAGTAAACACGTAAACAAGTAAACACGTAAACAAGTAAACACGTAAACATTTAAACAAGTAAACACGTAAACAAGTAAACAAGTAAACAAGTAAACATGTAAACACGTAAACAAGTAAACATGTAAACACGTAAACATTTTAACAAGTTAACAAGTAAACACGTAAACAAGTAAACATGTAAACACGTAAACATTTAAACAAGTAAACACGTAAACAAGTAAACACGTAAACAAGTAAACACGGCCCGCTGCTCCTCTTCTGTTCCCTCATATCGCATTCATTCCCTCGGTGCCGGTTCTGCTCTCTGTATTCTGGGCGTGTAGTTTGGACCCGGCCCTCCCTCTGCCTCTGTGTTCTGGAGGAGCGACTGGGTCGGAGGGAGGAATGTGTCGCAGCAGAATTTACCAGCGCTGCTGTTCTGCCAGCAGAGACCAAAACGTGAAGAACCGGGCTTTTATCTGGGCCGTGTTTATCTCCGACTCCTTCCAGAACACAGCCTGTGTTTCCACGCAGAGATAAACAGTTTATATCTTTATATAGTGTTTACATACACTATGAAAAGACTGAATCTGTTTCAAAGCTAGCTGCTAGCTGCTACTAGCTGCTACTAGCTAATGTGTGCGACTAGCAGTTGACTGCTACTAGCTGCTACTAGCTAATGTGTGCTACTGAGAAGACTAAATCTGTTTTAAAGCTAGCTGCTAGCTGCTGCTACTAGCTGCTACTAGCTGCTACTAGCTGCTACTAGCTGCTACTAGCTGCAACTAGCTAATGTGTGCTACTAGCAGTTGACTGCTACTAGCTGCTACTAGCTGCTACTAGCTGCTCTAGCTGCTACTAGCTAATGTGTGCTACTGAGAAGACTAAATCTGTTTTAAAGCTAGCTGCTGTTAGCTGCTGACTGCTACTAGTTACAAACTGCTACTAGCTGCTAACTGCTACTATCTGCTGACTAATACCAGCTGTTGATTGCTACCAGCTTCTCGCATATCTCAGCCACCGAATGCTAACCGCAGCATTCTGGTACTTGCTAGTAACTGCTACTAGATGCTAACCGCTACTGGCTATGGACTGCAACCAGCTGCTCACTGCTACTAGCTGCTGAGTGTTACCTGCTGTTAAATGTTACTAGTTGCTGACTGCTACTCGCATCTATCTGCTATTTGCCGCTGACTGCTACAAGCTGCTAACTGCTACCAGTTGCTGACTGCTAATAGCTGCTGACTGCTACTAACTGCTCAGGGCTACTTACTGCTAATAGATGCTAACTGCTACTGGCTTTGGACTGCAACCAGCTGCTATCTGTTACTAGCTGCCGACAGCTGCTTCTCATTGCTTCCAGCTCATCACAACTGCAAGCCGCCGACTGCTACTAGCTGCTAACTGCTATTAGCTGTTTTGGAGACATCCAGTTGTGAGCTGCAGATAGTAGGTCGTCTGAATGTCCCGTGTCTCCGCCCCAGAACCGCTCCGACTCCTGGTTTCACCTCCGCCGCCTTTATACAGAGCAGAGGAGCGGTTGGAGGCGGTGTAAAAGGAGCGACAGACTTCCAGCTCCGGCTGGGAACTTTTCTTTGGCAGAAGTCAAACGACAAACTGAGCGTTTCTCCAGAGACCCATTCAGAGTTTGTTTCTTTCTCAGCAACAGGAAGGACACAAAGAGGCAGAATAGCTTTATTAGCCCAAAACCAAAGTCATCGGGTTAGTGGACCCCAGACCGGAATAGAGCAACCTTCCAGAAGCAGCCTAGTCTAAAGGAGGTTCTGCCTCATCAGACGCTGTAGAACCAGAACCAGGAGTGGAGGAGCGTAGAAAAGAGTTTTCAGTGTGACTGTTGGAAACAAGAAGTTTATCTGATTGTGATCGGTAACTTTACGCCGAAGTTTAGCGCTGGATTCCAAAGGTCTGGGTAACGGGGTTCTTAAGCGGTTCTTCTGTCGGTTCCAGAGTCCATTTAGTCCTGGAGGGGTGGAGTCTGAGAGGAGATAACAAGCTGTGGAGAGGTCAGGGAGCGAGACCTCGCTAAAATGAAAACGTACAAAACTTGTGGAGTCGGACCTTCTCGGGCCTCGAAACGCTAACCCAGCATTTTGGATGTGTTCTTCCACGTTTTTGGAGGAGGTCCGAATTGGGTCCGACTTAGTCCAAAAGGTTTAACTCCAAACAATAAAAGGTCTTAACGTGGGATTAAAGACTAAAAACTGGATTTAACCAGAGTTTAAATCAGGGTTTTACATTTAACCATCTGAAGGGAGCCCAGGTCCATATGAGGGGCTTCACCGGAACCACTGGGTCCATATGTAACCAAACTTTTCCAAGCTCACTCCAGTTCTTCCTCACACTAAAGTGACATTTCTCTGATTACTCTGGCAAGTTTTAGAAGAACGCAAATTCTACTTTTGGGGCTCGATGCTCGATTCAGCGCCGGATCTAGACACGTTTTCAAGGGGTGGCAAAGAGGGGGCCATGGAATCTTCTAGGGGGGGGGGGGGGGGGGGTTGTATTTTATATATCAATATATACGCTTGTATATTTTGGAACAGTGTGAGTTGATCCAAAACTGGAGTGGCTTATTGGGTGGCCAGGCATCTTCTAGGGGGGGCCACCCCGCTAGTTCCGCCCCTGGCTCAGATGTGTTCCAGCGCTCAGAACTGAGATCCATTGGAGAACTAATGAAACTAATGCAGAGACGTTACGTTACGGTTCTGTTAACAAACGCGTTCTTCCGTCAAAACACATGCAGTGTTTGCTATTTTTTTAATATGGGACATTTTGATCAACTTATATCGTGTCCCCCTCTGTCAAGTCTTGCTATTACGCACACATAGTAACAGATAACTCACACATAGTAACAGATTACTCACACATAGTAACATATTACTCACACATAGTAACAGATAACTCACACATAGTAACAGATTACTCACACATAGTAACATTTTACTCACACATAGTAACAGATAACTCACACATAGTAACAGATAACTCACACATAGTAACAGATTACTCACACATACTAACAGATTACTCACACATAGTAAAATTTTACTCACACATAGTAACATTTTACTCACACATAGTAACAGATTACTCACAATTACTCACACATAGTAACATATTACTCACACATAGTAACAGATAACTCACACATAGTAACAGATTACTCACACATAGTAACAGATTACTCACACATAGTAACATATTACTCACACATAGTAACAGATTACTCACACATAGTAACATTTTACTCACACATAGTAACATTTTACTCACACATAGTAACAGATAACACACATAGTAACATTTTACTCACACATAGTAACAGATAACTCACACATAGTAACAGATAACTCACACATAGTAACAGATTACTCACACATACTAACAGATTACTCACACATAGTGACAGATAACTCACACATAGTAACAGATTACTCACACATAGTAACAGATTACTCACACATAGTCAAAGATTACTCAAACATAGTAACATTTTGCTCACACATAGTAACATTTTACTCACACATAGTAACATTTTACTCACACATAGTAACAGGTTCAATGTTAGTGATTCTAAAAATAAATTATTTTTGCTCGTAGCTGTCCAGATACAACAAGGTGTTGCAAACACTGATATTTTATTTATGTCATTCAGGAATGTGCTCAACTTCAAATAACCAAGTGGAGAACAGGTGTGAATCCCTTTCATCCGTTTACAGTGAAAATCCGGTTTATAGTCGTGTTTATACAATCTGAATTATATCACAGTTTTCGCTTTCAATAGAAATCTGTAAAAAAAAAAAAAGCTCCTATTCCAGACGGGAGAGTGTCAGACGTCTGCGTGTTTACCTGCCGTCCCTCTGTGGGCGCGTGTTGGCGTCCCATTGGTGCAGAGCAGCAGCAGGTACAGTCGTCTGTGGGCTGAGATTCCTGCAGCACTGACTCACATAGGTTGATTATTATCTTGCACAAACACACCCACTCAGAGAGGGATCAGAGTATTGTGTGACTGCTGAGGCCCATCCCCCTCTCTCTCTCTCTCTCTCTCTCTCTCTCTCTCTCTCTCACACTGCACCTCTGCTCTCTCTCTCTCTCTTTCTTCTCTCTCTCTCTTACATCCACACCCACACACAACACAAGCACACACGCTCAGTCAGAGGCAGAGACCGCCGCCGCCGCCGTCGCTGCAGACCCTGCGAGGAGAGCGAGGAGGTCCGGAGACCTCAGAGAGAGGAGATCCCTTTACAAACACCGGGGCGTGAGGAGGTTTGAAATCTTCATACCTCCTTCCATTATTTGGCGGATCTTTCCTTTTAGGGAGCTCTTGTTTCTCGGCGCAGAGCCGGGCCTTCTGCGGGTCGGAGGGACCCTCGGACCATAATGGACATCTATTCTAGGCAGCTGTTACCGTGGGAGCAGAGAGTGGACCCAGAGGAGAGGAGCTGTGGTGCAGACTCCCAGCTCCTCTCCAGCACTCCTCCTGTCCTCCTCTCTCTTCTCCTGCAGGTTTGGACCGGCCCGGTTGTTTACCGGGTCGACTAACCTCACCTTTTCCTGCTCTTCAATCTCCACAGATGAGAAGGAGGACAAGGTGTTAGGGAGTTTGCCGCTGCTCAGTTTCCAGATCGGAGGAGTGGCGT